>JARQWZ010004737.1:0-40000 GCA_033150135.1 Gobio occitaniae
ACCTTGTATTTGCCCTCACTGGAGAAGATGCTAACCCACTTATTGTCATAGTCAGCGATGATGATGTCCCCGTTTGGATGCACAGCTACTCCAGTGGGCCGCTGCAGTTGCCCCGGTGACCGGCCACGCACCCCGAACCGGCTTTGAAACTCTCCCGTATTTGAAAATATCTGATCAACAGAGAATTCAGTTCAGTTATCTGTATATAATGATACTGTACTTTGAAAATAACAGGGCCTCTTACCTGCACGCACTGATTGTTGCTGTCGGCAATTAAGATTTTTCCAGTTGAACAAGCTGCTGCTCCTTGGAGGTTAGTGAACTCTCCTTTATTCCTCCCTTTTGTTCCTATGAAACCAACAGATGTTATGTAAAAGACTTGAGCTGAAGATAGAACATCTGAAGTATTTTGTGAAGATTAGTAAAGTAAAAATTACTTTTTTGGAAAAATATGTGTTGTGTGACGGTTGCTAGGTGGTTGTGCCAGGAATAACCTAAAAAACATTCTTCTGAATTTATTCAGGGTTATTTATAAGGGTTAGATCTGGTTCAAATACAATCTGCATTTCCATGCTGGTCTAAGCTGACTTATGGTAGTTACACCACTGTTCAAAAGTTTTTTTCTTTTTTTAAAGAAATTAATACTTTTATTCAGCAAAGATCAAAAGTAAAGACATTTATAATGTAAAAAAATATTTATATCTCAAATAAATGATGTGTTTTTTTAACTTTCTATGCATGAAAGCATCCTAAAAATATATATATCATGGTTTCCACAAAAAATATTAAGCATCACAACTGTTCTCAGCATTAATAATAAGATTTTGTGATCAGCAAATCAATATCTTGTTGAGCATAAGAGACTTATTTAAAAACATTAAAAAAATCTTACCAACCCCAAACTTTTGAAAGGTACTGTATGTACTAGTTTGGTGCAGGGTTATTATTAACTAAGAATTTAATTAAAAATAAAACATTAATAAAAACTTGAAAAATAAAGGTCAACTAAAATCTTTTTTTTTTTTAACTGCTTGTGGCCATGGCAATATTTCTAATTTTTGTTTAGTATAACGAAGTAATAAAAGAACAAACTAATTAATTAAAACTATACAAGACATTTTTTTTAAATCTACAAAAAAATATTAAATTTTTAACTAAAATTAAATTGAAAACAAAAAAATATCAATATAAAATCTAAATCAAGATATTAACAAAATGTAATAAACTAAAACTAATAAATAAAAATAAATTAACTGTATACAAGACTTTTTTTAAATCTACAAAATTACTAAACCTTTAACTAAAAGTGAAAACAAAACATATAAATATAAAATCTAATTCAAAATATTAACAAAAACTATAATAGTATATCAATGATACGGAAAAAAAACACTGGACTGGTGCTAGTCTGGATGAAAGTGAGGCTGTTGGTGTTTTCAACAGGGTATAAGAAGTTTAGGATTTATTAAACCACATCTATTAAGGCCCATTCACAACAAGAATGCTAACTATAAATATAACTATAACAATAACTATATTAGCGTCCACTCCAGAGGACCATATCATTCTGTTTTATTCTAAGCACGCGGTGCAGTTTATCTTGTCTGCCGCTTTAAATGCTTGAGTTTTATAACGTCGGGTAGATTCTGATTGGATGTCAATGTTTTTATCATTCATCAGTTGGAAAAAGTAATTCTGATTTGTTTCTCTGTACCGTTATCATTATAGTTTTGGTGTGGATTTTTAAAAATATATTCATTATAGTTATCGCCCTTGGTGTAAATCGTCCTTCAATCTTTTCCTGCATGTACTGTACCTATTCTAAAAATGAGGTCATCCTCGATCGGGTTCACTCTCTTTTTTGGGGTGCTGAACAAGCTTCCTCCCCGTCTGACGCCCTTCTGCCGGCTTCTGCTCCCTGGAGACTTGGCGCTCCGTTTCCGTGCCCCACCATCGCTGGAACCCGTGGATGCAGCATTGGCTGCAGTGGTGGTGGGTGGAGAATCATCCGGAGAGCACGTGACCTTTAACTGGAAGGGACTTCCTTTAATATGCTGATCATAAAGTCTCAGTGCTAGACTAAAATTGCCCTCTTTCTTCACCGTGTACTGGAATTCATACGTTCCATTTTTATGGTCCACCACTTCGCCGTCTGCAACACTTCCATCCGGTGTGCAGACTTCTGCTGAGATGACTGCGTTACCCGTCTTGCACAGCCCTCCGGCCTTGTCCCTTGTGGTTATGATGACGGATGCCGGCTGGCCCACAACACACTGTTCCAGACCCTCCCCAGACGCCTCGGTCTGACTGGCCACGGCATTGGTGGTGACGATAGTGCCCAAGTTGTGGATGGACTTGCGAAGCCCTTCGATCTCCATCATGAGATCCAGCTGGTCGTTCTCCTCAGGCTGCAGAGGAAGACCCTGGCTGGCCAGGTCACTCAGTCTCTCTCCAACGTCTTTATGGGTCTGCAATACAACAGCCTTGTTTCCTTTGTCCAGGGCCTCGCCGGTCAGGCTGCAGTTATGGTTGATGGCAGCTTCCTCGTGCAGAAGAGTGTCCAACTGAGCCTGCAGAACCTTTAGGATACACAAAATAAAACAGAAGAGATGTTTCAAAAGTTAGGCAGCATAATTAAGATACATATAGTATCTATATTTTATTTATTTGTATCAAATTAACTTACTATTATACTTGAATATGCTAATTTAATAACTACACTACCGGTCAAAAGTGTGGGGTCAGTTAGATTTTTTAAAATGAAATTAATACTTTTATTCAGCAAGGATGCATTAAATTGATTAAAAGTGACAGTAAAGACTTTTATAATGTTACAAAATATTTATATTTCAAATAAATGCAGTTTTTTTACTTTCTATTCATAAAATAATTCTGAAAATGTATCATAGTTTCCACAAACTATGCAGCACAACTGTTTTCAACACTGATAATAATAATAAATGTTACTTGAGCAGCACATCTGATAATGATTTCTGAAGGATCATGTGACAATGAAGAGTGAAGACTGGAGTATTATGCTGAAAATTCAGCTTTGCATCATGAAACAAATTACATTTTAAAATATATTAAAGTAGAAAACAGTTATTTTAATTTGTAATAATATTTCACAATATCAGTCTTTTTAATGTATTCTTGAACTGCAGCCTTGGTCGGCATAAAAGATCTTACTGACCCCAAACTTTTGATTTGTAGTGTATAGCAAATATATGTAAATGAATATACTATAATTTATTCAGTAATACTTTACAATAAGATCCCATTGGTTAACATAATTATTTTTTTTTAATTCTTTTAATCAGGGACAATGCACATTAAAAATACATAAAATATGTAAAAATGCACCAGATTTAGCCAACACTGGCTAATTTTCATCCGTAGTCCTTTGGTAGGTTGATGTTGAGGACAGGGACAAGTCAAAACAAAAGAAACAAAAATACTATACCAAAGGGTCTATAAATGATTACAACTTTGATTTAACAGTAACCATTTTTTTAAGCTTTTTTGAGAAACCACAATGAGCTGTTTTAATTCTATCAGCTCCGTTGGAAGTCTATTCCACTCATGTGTTCCTCTGAAAGCAAAAGATAACTGACCAAAAGTAGTTCTTCTCAGTGGTACATTACAATCATAAAAAAGAAGCGCCACACAAAATAAATACCCCTTGTGCATGCATTATATATATATACAGCTCTAGAAAAAATTAAGAGACCACTTAATTTTGGTCTCTTAATTTTTTCTAGAGCTGTAAATATGGTTAATGCATTAACTAACATTAACTAAAATGAGCAATACATTTTTTACAGTATTTAATCTTTGTTAATGTTAGTTAATAAAAATACAACTGTTCATTGTCAGTTCATGTTAGCTCAGGTCCGTCAGATAATATTAACAGACAACTTTTGATTTGAATAATGTATTAGTTGGAATTAACATTAACTAAGAATAATAAATGCTTCAGAAGTGTTTTTAGTTCTTATTATTAGTTAGTTATTAGTTATTGTTAGTTCTTAACTATTGTAGTAAACTGATGTTAACAAATGGAACCTTATTGTAAAGTGTTACCATTTATTCAATATCAAAAAGCATGCATATTTAATTTAACAACAAATTGACTAATTTGCCTAATATTTGTGTGAGGCATGTATTTTAATGCTTATCATGCTGTTATCTATAGAAACATGCAAACACCGAACCATTAAAATCAGTGTCTTCTGTGTACTGCAAACAAACCTTCTGCTTCTGTCCATAAGTGACTTCCAGCTCCATGAGCAGGACGCTCTTGCGCGTATCGAGAGTTTTGTGGAGCTCGCTGAAGGAGGAGTGGATGTCTTCCTCTATGGAGCTCCGCTGAGTGTTCAACTGCTGCAGAATGTCTCTTAAACACTGAACTGCTTCTCTTATCTGAGGAAGCCTGTAAGTTAGTAAAATAGGACCATTAACCACCCAGTCATCTGTCTATTCATTCATCAACCATTACTGAAGACATCAATAGTAAATCACTAAGCAATCACTTAATGAATCAAGCAATTCGGCAAAGGAGTTTTTTCCTTATGCCAAGACCCACACATAATCTACTGTTTTTTTTTTTTTTTTTTCTGTATTGATGGTAAGGTAAAATCTGTGGAATGTGTATCTAAACTGATCTTATTGGCAGGTGAAAGCATTATATAAAAAAAAAAAATATATATATATATATATATATATATATATATATATATACACATACAGGGAGTGCAGAATTATTAGGCACGTTGATTTTCTGATCATATTTTTTTTCCAGGCACATTTGACCAATTCCAAACCACAGTAATCCTAATAACTACTATTGATTTAGTATTTAATAATGTATAAGTGATATATAATTGTTCATGAAGGCTGGAAATGAAAATCACCTTATATTCAGGTGTGCAGAATTATTAGGCATGTTTTCTTTTACAGATAAATTGAGCCAAAAAAGAGATTTATCTCAGACTGAAAAGTCAAAAAGTATTAAATCCCCATGAGAAGGATGCAATACTAATGCAATACTAGACATTGCAGTTAAGGCATGACCATTGGACAGTGAAATGCTCGTTGGGTCAGCAGGATCTGACAAAAACAGGTGGTGAAGAAAAGACACCTGTTAACTGCAAAAGAATTAAGAATTAAGGTGAAGAATTAAGGGTGAAACCATCAGGAACCCTTTAGTCTCCAGCGCCACCATTTTCCAGAGCTGCAACCTACCTGGAGTCTCCAGAAGTGCAAGGTGTCAGGATCTCAGAGACTTCAGTTAGGTAAAGAATCCTAAAAAATGACCCCCACTAGATAAGAATCACAAGCTGAAGTGTTGTAAAATACATGAAGAAGGTTTTTTTATAGGCTTTATGGACAGATAGGTTGAGAGTGACTCTTGAAGGACCAGCACCACATCCTCTAGTACCACTGTTTGAAGAATTCATCTTCCAGAATCTGGCAGTACGTTTTGGGAGTTAATTTTTAGTCCATCTCTGCAAAACGGACTTCAGGATGGACTAAAATGAACTCCCAAAACGTACTGCCAGATTCTGGAAGATGAATTCTTCAAACAGTGGTACTAGAGGATGTGGTGCTGGTCCTTCAAGAGTCACTCTCAACCTATCTGTCCATAAAGCCTATAAAAAAACCTTCTTCATGTATTTTACAACACTTCAGCTTGTGATTCTTATCTAGTGGGGGTCATTTTTTAGGATTCTTTACCTAACTGAAGTCTCTGAGATCCTGACACCTTGCACTTCTGGAGACTCCAGGTAGGTTGCAGCTCTGGAAAATGGTGGCGCTGGAGACTAAAGGGTTCCTGATGGTTTCACCCTTAATTCTTCACCTTAATTCTTAATTCTTTTGCAGTTAACAGGTGTCTTTTCTCCGCCACATGTTTTTGTCTGACCCTGCTGACCCAACGAGCATTTCACTGTCCAATGGTCATGCCTTAACTGCAATGTCTAGTATTGCATTAGTATTGCATCCTTCTCATGGGCATTTAATAATTTTTGACTTTTCAGTCTGAGTTAAATCTCTTTTTTGGCTCAATTTATCTGTAAAAGAAAACATGCCTAATAATTCTGCACACCTGAATATAAGGTGTTTTTCATTTCCAGCCTTCATTAACAATTATATATCACTTATACATTATTAAATACTAAATTAATAGTAGTTATTAGGATTACTGTGGTTTGGAATTGGTCAAATGTGCCTGGAAAAAAAATATGATCAGAAAATCAACGTGCCTAATAATTCTGCACTCCCTGTGTGTGTATATATATATATATATATATATATATATATATATATATATATATATATATATATATATATATATATATATATATATATATATATATATATATATATATATATATATATATATATATATATATATATATATATATATATATATATATATATATGCATGCACAAGGGATATTTATTTTGTGAGGCGCTTCTTTTTTATATCATGGGCTCACCTGTTCTTAGCTGAATCCACTCTGTCCTGCAGTGCCGCTAATTGTTGGTCCACAATATTTTCCAGTGAATCAGTAGGGTGTTCAGCATGTTCTCCATTTATACATTCTTCACATACTGCATTCTCACATGCCAAACAGTAAAGCGCAGGCACCTGAAAAAAGCACATAAAAGTTCTGTCATGACAGCTCTCTGAGCATTTGGCATGGTAATGGATATGACAATGTTAATATGTTTAGTCTTGGAGGAATAGTTCTGCTATGCTGCTGCTGCTGCTGCAGAACAAATACGGGACTTGCTATCAGTGTTAGTTTTGACAGCAAATTTTGATTTAGTTTTAGTCATAGTCTTTTGACTAAAATGCCATTTAGTTTTAGTCATATTTTAGTCACCTGAATTGTTTTTAGTTTTAGTCTAGTTTTAGTCGACTAAATCTACAGTAGATTAAGTCGACTAAAATCGAATGAGTTTAGTTAAATTGTAATACATTAAGCATTTAAGCATTATATAACCGACTCACTTGAACTGACATTTTGACATCATTTTGTTCTTGACAGTAAAAATACACGAAAGAGCTCAATTCACTTTTTTGTTTGTTTTTTGAAAACATCTATATAGTTTTTGTAACTTTCTATTTCTGTTTTAGTTAGTAGGCCATATCAGGTTAAGCTAAAGCTTCAAATAAGTTTGTTTATTTATTTTTTTAATTTCAGTTAACATTTATTTAATTTCAAGTAATGAAGATTTTTTTAAATGTTTTTAGTGAACTATTATAACCCTGACACTTTATTGAATATGTGTCAAATACGGGTATTTCCTCCTGACTATGAATTAAATGGGAATAAAATGAAATACAGTTTATTGTGTAAGCAAAAACTAATATATAATGCGTGACTTTTAATTATAAACAAGCTCGAAATACACATTGACTCTTATTTTGAAATGTCTGCGCCTTACTATTGCAGTTGCAGAATGCTTCAAGTTCAGATGAGGGAGATAAAATATGCATTGTTACAACCGTCTAAAACATATTACTATATAAACATCGTAAAGTTGTCATTATTCATCAGCATTAGTTCATAAACAATTGCCTGGCATAAATGTGCGCTATTCATTGATTGAACCGCTCTGGAGCGCTGGATTGGGGATGCGTAAGCCTGTAGCTTAGGGAGCCTGTAAAACGTGCAACAGCGCCGTGTGTTCCAGCGGTTAGATCAGCAAGTTCTAATCAAATGTGCGCATCTGTTACACAGGATATCAGTTCTGACTGGATCTCTTCCCTAATCGTCCCTCCCTAACATTTTCGTCTCGTTTTTATTTGTTGACGAAAATGAAAATGATTTTTGTCATAGTTTTTGTCATCCAACACTAGTTTTTATTTAGTTATCGACTCGTTTTCGTCAGTGAAAAAAGGTGGTTGACGAAAATGATGACGGAAATTTTTTCGTCAACGAAATTAACACTGCTTGCTATTGCCAATACATACACGACACGCCTCTGTGAGTAAGACATGCTGCAGCTGTACAATTTAGCATACACAAATTACCCGTAGCAGATCTATACAGGTGGAGCTGGGGAAGGTGGAGGGTTTCTGAAAGCGCACTGCAAACTGCTACAGCAAATGCTAACCAAGTATTTGAAGGTTGAGCAGCGAGCTCATTGGCTACTGATATAGCAGGAACCAATCAGCTGCGCCCTATAGAGAATGATGGGATTTCATGCAGATTCACTAAGTGCACAAGATGGCGCCGGTGAGCTGTGGCAATGCGAGTGTGTGCGCATGGTTACTTCCGCTCATTCTCTTCCGGTCTTAGCGACGCTTGCATTTTGTTTGTTCAAGAAGAAACTTAAGTATGCAACTTGGCTAGATGTAATGAATGTTTTTTAAAATTTTAAATTAGATGGTGGTCTATCAGAGATGAAAGAAAACATCCTTCTTATAATATTGTGTACCTCTGTGTGGTAATTCAATGAGATACATGGAGATTATCTTTCAATCTTTCTGCTGTTGATTCTGCGGTTCAGGTTCAGCGGTGATCCAGAGGGATCTCTTTATCCATACAAAAGAGTGTAATAATAACAACCCGATTTTGTTCTGACTGCAGGGGGACTAAATGACTCAAAAAATGCCATCTCTTTCTGTGTGGAACAACACTCGATCCTCATGAAGATCTTACGTTTTCTATTGTCAACCGAAGTATCAATCCTCATCTTCGATATAAATAAGCATGGGAATATGATATGGAAGCATAGTGTATGCTTTAGTAACTTTATTTGGTAACATTATTATATATAATTTCCAGTGTTTGTATTTCCCCAGTGCGTTTCTTTTAATTACTGCGTTTATTTCGAGTTAAGGATCTATCGGCCTGCGCCATCTAGAGTTTCATGACAGAACTTTGTATTAATGCAGAAATATAAAAACCACCCTAAAATGTACTGAAACATGCAATGCATTTTCTATTTTGTACATTTCATTAGTATTTGACAAAAAACAAATAGTGCCAAATGTATTTTTATAAAATACATGAAAATGATATGAAATATGAAAAAGCCATAAGAGTGAACCACTATTCTAGATGACTGCTGTGCAGTGACAGTCAGTGATGCCAAAATCAATCTGACTAAATTAAAAGCACAAATCCCATTCTATTTATTGTGATGGCCTTTCCATTGATCCTTCCTTCAGAATAGGTTTGTCTGGTGTTGTGAGGCTTGAACAGAAGCTCATTATCTTCTCCAATAATATTTATAATCAATTTAAGGTGCTACATGTCCTAATATAAATGAACTACACATTCCCCAAAAAAAGTATTTTGTAAGCAAATTGTAAGAAGGTCTTAAAGGGTTAGTTCACCCAAAAATGAAAATTCGATTTAAAAAAAGCGAAGTGGCGCTTTTGTGTAAGAAAATGATCCATATTTAAAACTTTATAGACTAAAATAACTAGCTTCCAGCGGTCAGCGGTCAGCAAGTGAAAAAGTACAAATTTACGGTGAAAGAGTAACCCTTGACCCTTGAAACCTTGACACATGCGTATTGGCGAACGCAGAAGCGCAGAGGATAGAGCAAAAAAAAACACCGGTCATGAATTAGAGTCTTAAACAAGAATTTTTCAAGAGAAATGGCGGAGGATTTCGATATAAGAGAAGAGGGGCTTGAGTTTGTTGCCCAGCCTTATTCGCGAGAGGCGTCAAAGCTTGCGATGCTTCTATACATCACGTCAAGGGATACTCTTTTAGTCTAGTCTAGTCGACTTGCGTACCGCTGGAAGCTAGTTATTTTAGTCTATAAAGGTTTAAATATGGATATTTTTCTTACACAAACACGCCACTTCGCTTCAGAAGGCCTTTATAAACCCCCCTCGAAGCCGCTTGGAGCAGTTACAGTATATGATGTCACTGCCATTTTAAAGCTTTGAAGAGCCAGGACATTTTTAATATAACTCTGATTTTATTCGTCTGAAAGAAGAATGTCATACACCTAGGATGACTTGAGGGTGAGTAAATCATGGTCTAATTTTCATTTTTGGGTGAACTAAACCTTTAACATACGAACAGTCATCCTAAATGCTCCTTACCCAATGAGGACACTTTTAGCTTTATCTTTCATATTTATAGAGTAACCAGCTGAGATCAGGGTACACTTGTTTATCTGGGACAGAAAGCTTATGCTCGTGGGAAATACACTGCCTGTAAGACATTTCACCCATCTGTGCAATCATTTTGTGGTGTGTGTGTGTGTGTGTGTGTATGTTTATGTGTATGCGTGTACTGAAAGATGTCTCACTTTTCCTTTGTGTTGAGAGCAAATTAGTGCTGTTCCCTTGCCAGGCAGAGCCTCTAGTACAGTACATTCCTCACTGCTGCTATCAGGAGAAGCCTGCTGCGCCTCCATGCGGTTGGAAGGTGTAACTGCACCCACAATACAAGGATGCAGAAAGCACAAGCCTGAAAAGGGAGGAAAACGTTTTGGGACATCTTGGAGTAAGAGTTATGACAGCACATTGTTTGTGGAGAAAGTAGTTTGATCAGTCAATTTTTGTAACTGTGACTAAATCTCACAACTGTAATTTTATTTCTTAATTTAAGCAATATTTCACAATTACCTTTTATATTTTTTAGTCTGGGATGGAAACAGGCTTCCATAGTGAAGCCTATGCCAAGAAAGGTGGAGAAACAGTAAATCTGAAAGCCTAAGACTAAATTGCATTTCTAAAAATCATGCCAAAATCTGTCCTATTAGTTTCCAAGTGGCTATAAAACCAATATAAACAGGAAAAAAATATATAATTTATAATACATTTGCTAATATTAAGAACAAACACCATGAAAGGAAATAAATTCCTGATGGACCAGGGATATTATAATTAATTGAAACTATTAAAACATTTCTTTTAATTGAAATAAAGCTGAAATAAAATAAAACATAAATATTATAAAAAATTATATTAAAAAATGTAAATACGTTTAAGTTATTAAGCACTAAAATTAGTGGAAATCCATAAAACGAACTAAAAAAATTAAATAAATTTAACCTAAAAAGCAATATATATTTTAATAAATAATAAAAAGTTACCTAAGCACATAATTAAATGTATTTAAAGATCATTACTAAAAATGGAATTAAATTAACATGAAAACTAAAAATATAAAAAATAAAAGCTAATTCAAAATATGAATACAACTATATTAAAACTAAAATAACACTGCGATGGACAGAATTAAGTCCTGCCCTACATTTTTTTCTCATTCAAGAAGCCGCAACTTCCGTTTCATGCCGACTTATAGTATTGAACATAAGCATTTAACATATGAAGAAATCTGGTCTGATTTAAAGTGTTTCTCACCTTAGAGAGATGAGGCTCAGGCGTTGTGCATGCGAGTGTGTGTGTTCTTATTTATGACTGAAGATTATTAAGGTAAGAAAATGTATTTGATCCACTGGAGACACAAATACACCACAGGTTGCAGGGGCCAATCACAATCTCCCCTTATTTGATACTGGGCTCTACAGAGAAAAGAAAAGATTAGAGGTTAAAACACACACATACAGCAAACACTGCAACATAACATAAAACTGTATAAGGCTACACACATACAACAAAACCTGTAGAAAAACAGGAAAGATCCGAGATACACAATACTATTACCATGATAGGTGTCCAAAGAACATGGTATTGCCATGATACCATGACATATTCATTTACATGGAACAGACAAGAGAGTTAAAATCTAACTGGGTTACACACAAATTCACAGAGACCTACGGGTTACTATGGAAACCTAAAATGGCAATTCATGAGCTGCAGTCACATGAATATTTTCTAATTCTGCAATTTATGTGCTGAAAGCACGTTAATGAGCACAGTCTCATAGATAAAGTATTTTTAAACACATTTCAGCAGAGCTCTGTGATGTCATGGTACTGGTTTGTATAATCTGAATGTGAAATGGTGGAGATTGGACAAGATGCAGACGATGGGCCAAAAAAAAGGTGCAATTTTGGGTCCATTTTGCCACTAGATCATCTATAAAGGCATTATAATTTTACAAAAGATTTCCAATTCAAATAAATGTTGTAGATGCTTCTATTAATCAAAGAATCCTGTATAATATATAACGGTTTCCACAAAATATTCAACATTGATAATAATAGGAAATGTTTCTTGAGCAGCAAATTGTTAAATTGTAATAATATTTTACAATATTATTGTTTTCCTGTATTTTTGAACAAATAAATGCAGGCTTGATGAGCATAAGAGACTTCTTTCAAAAACATAAAAAATCCTACCGTCCACAAACTTTTGATCAGTAGTGTTTACTACTAGCCTGGATGCCAACCGAACTTAGCCCCGCCCACAACATTTGAGGTCGGGAAGTTCGGTCTGGACTTGATCTGTTGTGGAGCAACTATGCTGACAGGACAGGAGCTGTTCGGACCAATGAAATTGTCAGGGCGGGCTTTAGACGATGATGGACAGATGATCAACAGTAACATAAGCCTCCACGTCACCAAAGAGCGCTTGGGTTGAATTTGTTGTGGTTCTCCGAAAAAATGGTGTTTGAGGGGTAAAATATGTTTTTTTTGGCAGGGTTGCCTGCTAAAATTCGCATTCCTGGGTCTAAATATCACAATTGGGGTCGCTTCAACCACCGGACATGGAAAAACAGCCCGCAGAAAAACCGTGGACTTGGCAACACTGTGTGCAGTTGAGTTCTGTTGACATTTGACAGCTTACGTTATGCGTCGCTCCGTTGCTCTGATTGGTTGTAGGTCAATTATTGTAGCTTTTCTTATGCTTTGTGTATGTGGGGGTAACGCAGTGATGTTTTACATTAAAACAATCATACAAAATACATTTGATTGTGTTGAAAGTTATTTTATAACGTTACTCGATACTCGTTCGCTCTGTGGCTGGTAAGACAGACTTGTTGCACTTTGTAGTAATCTAGATCAATATTACAATATCATATTAAAGGTGCACTATGTTTATATAGATGTTGTATTTTTTTTTTTAGTAAAATATCCAAAAAACACTAGGCCAGTGTTATATATTTTGTTTAGTTGAGTATTTACAATATCCCAAATGTTTCCAACTATTTGTAAATCGTGAGAAATTGCTATTTTAACTGAGGAACCGGGACGAGTGAGGGAGTCGCCTGTCGATGACATATCTGCGTTCCCCTCAGTTTCCGGTTTTATTTTGCAGAAACGCTTTACTCTCACTGCAGTGTGAACAAGTGTCATGTCAGCAGCCAAGCGAACGCACAGAGTAACGTCATAACATCATTTTCAACACACTCAGATGAATCTAATATGATAAACAGAGCTGTGTTACCTCATACTCATGACCAGAAAAACGGAAGTGGCGCCGGCGACTGGGTCATAATAAAAGTTCCGCCGCTCTTCTAATTAACAATCGCTCCAGCGGCTTTGCTCAGCTCCCGCAACACTCTGTCCTGCTCTGCTTCATACTACAGTAACGTTAATAATCACATCCATGAACAGGCGACCTCTAGTGGACGGAAAAGTTACATAGTGCAGCTTTAATAAAAATAGGATATGACGTCATTGACAGGCGACGCAAGGACAAGGTCCGTAACTGGTTAAAATAGCTGATTTCTCTGGATTTAAACATTGTTAAATGTTTGGGATCATGTTAGTACACAGGTGACCAAAATATATAACACTGTTCTAGTGGTTTTTGAATATTTGAATCTAAAAATCTTGCATATTGTTCCTTTAAATCCAGCTGCTTTGAAAAATTAAGCAACTATGTAAGAATGAGCTATATTTAAAAGAACTGAAATACTACTCTTCACCACATGAACTCAATCAATAATTTACAGTAGGCTGTAATATTCAGACCCAGACAGGGCAGAACACAAGAACAAACAAACACATGTCCTTTTTTTTGAGGTTCACTATGATCTCTGTTACTGATTTATTATAGGAACTCGCTTAGACTAATGGGAATTTAGGCAGAGCATGATTAAATGACTAAAAATGTTCAAATCTTAAAAGCTTTGAATTATAGGTACCATCAGTTAGCCTATATCCCACAATGTGTTTAAGGTTTAATTGAAAAGGTAACTGGAATGTGGTCACATCAGGCTTTGTGTTTACTAAGCTTTGGATCAGTAACTACAAGCACTCATACTTATATATAACTTCTTGTACACACAACTAATTTTGTGAATACTGATTAAAAAAAAGTTACTTGGGAATTAAAACTGAATGGGAATGAGGTCACAGGGGAACTGAATCGGATGAAAAAGATAATGCTCATGTGATGATGTAATACAAGGAAATGGAATATTGAGCTGCCCATATGTCATTGCTCTTCAGACAATGCCATTTCTATCACAAAAAGCTCTCAGTGTTAGAACCAGAGCCCCTCTTTCCATCTCAAAGATCATAGTGACAAAGGACAAGGAGCGTTAACCATAAGGATCCTGGCAAAGACAAGCAAGCGATTTTGTGAAGGACTATTTAGAGTTACTGAAGCAGAATCTCCCCAGGGTAAAACCACTCATGCATTCTGGACAGAAGATCCAAGACCACCCCATAGTTTTCCTGTCATTCTCATGATGGCTCAAGAACTTGTCATAATCATGAGCTATTACAGCCTGCGTTACATGTTACAAGACATGAAAAAGAAAAAACTTGCTGACACTTCCCACAAATACGGTATAAAATAGGGTCTGAAAAATAGTAGGCCTAGTCAGTAAATGGAGATGCTAATCTTTCAGAAAACGTCGATAGTCAACCTCAGCATCCTAGAAAGACGACTGCAAGCTAACTCGTTAGCTGACTAGCTAATCAATTAGCCTGTTACCTTAACATACTGCTATTTGATTAATCTGTTGTCTTAGCATACTGCTAACTGATTCATTTGCTACCTTGACATACTGCTAGCCAATTAGCCAGGTAGCTTAGCTGCCATTGCCACAAAAGATAATCAGAATTGCTATTTTGATTATAATTGATACGTATTCGGAAAATGTCAAATGAACCCCTAAAATATTTACTTGAAGTTCCCCTAAATATTATGGTAGCACTTTACAGTCCTGTTTCCCATGTACATACAATGTACTTATTATTACAATAACTGGGAAATAACTAGGTACTAACCACGAACCTACCCCTAAACCTAACCTTAAACCATGTAGTTACCTTATATTGCCCAGCACTTTCTTAGTAAGGACACTGTAAGTACAAGTAAATGCACATAAAACGGAAATCCTGATCTAAAAGATAATCGCAATAATGTGATACTTTTTTAAACAGGCATTACAAATGGTTTTTACTGGGGGGAGGGGGGTATTGGATACTGCAGGGTTATACAAATTTGTACGACACAGACGTTACAATATATTCTCAGTTGCACTAGGTGGAGCATAAACAACTGTGGTATAATTTTATTCTGTCACTATCAAACAATTTTTTTATTCAGTGATTAACCTACAAATGTAGGCTAAACTCAAATGATCATATGTGAAATAAACCATGTTGAACGGGCTGAATTTTTTTTTTATTACCAACTAACTTTCATATACAGTCAACATGAAACAGAAAATGAGATCATCTCAAAGATGGTATTTGAATACAATCGTAATACTGCAACCTAATCTGGAAACACTTAAAAGCGGAAAAGAAAAATTATCTAGAATTGAGTAAACGCCTGGAAGTATAAATAAGAAACACCCACTTCACTCTCAGTTTGCTTTAATCAGAAGATGGTTAAGGTACCCAAATTACAGAGGTCCACCACTATACTTTTGTCATATGTTTATGATTTGTTGGTGGGGTGATTAACATCCTTGAGAAAGGAGGATCATTTATATGAACTACTGTGGTAAAGGCGGCCGGAAACTGGTATACTGCAGTAAGGCTCGAAGAACAATGTAGGAAGGCCATCAGTTCTTGTGTGGTCATATTACAAAAAAGCCTGCATAAGGAATGTCAGATGCCTTCAGACAGACACAGGGCTCAGGCTAAAGGTGGCCAAATGATGAAGCATGTATTCTCTGCTCCATGTTTTGTGTCCCGGTTCTGCCAAAAGCCAATGAGGCTGCCAAAGAACGCAGTGGACAAGAACCAGTCTCGACCTGGATTTTGTTTGTGGAAATTGTGAATTTTAAGGCAAAACTTAGGCTATGTTCAGACTGCAAGCAAATCTGATTATATTCTCAAATCAGATCTTTTCAGCCAGACTGTCCGCACTATTAATTTCAAGTGATCAAATTTGTGTGTCCAGACATAACCAACCAATCTGCATGGTTTGCTTTGGTAAACCAAATAGGCGTACCCACTTATGTGATGAGGCTATCAAAACGGATGCAGGAAAACTGGAGGTGCATTTTCTTTCTCTCCAAATAAGCGCCCTGTCAAGTCGTGCCAGAAGTCCTCCGTCACACAAAAAAATGGCAAAATCTTTGGACATACAGTTTAAACACTGTGTGAATACTTACAGCATTTCCTTAATAGTTTTTTGACATTTGCTGAATTCGGAATTGCATACTAACATACTACTCATACTATTTTTGCCATAGAAAGATATGGGACAATTGTAAGAGTAGTATGCGGTTTGCACAGCAATTATCGCTGTGTCGCGTTAAGAGTGACCCGAAAATCAATTTGAAATTCGTTTTGAGCAGTCAGAGCGTCCAGACTGAGATGCATCTGAAAAAAAAAACTGACTGGAATCACATTTCAAACCAACATGGTGGTGAACATAGTCTTAGAGAACTCAATAACTATGGTCCTTACTGTTGGAAAAGGGATATAGAAAAGTCATCTTTATCTTTCTATCTATCTATCTATCTATCTATCTATCTATCTATCTATCTATCTATCTATCTAAAAAAGGAAAGACATTAGTCATTTGCACTGATTTGCTTCACAGTGTATATATATATATATATATATATATATATATATATATATATACACACACACACACACACACACACACTGTGAAGCAAATCAGTGCAATTGACTAATGTCTTTCCTTTTTTTTTATGGTGAACATTATGCTAAATCAGTACATCAGAAGCTGCCAGCAAAAACATTTATGTATTGTGACAAATGAAATCAACACTATATTTCATTAGAAGCAGAGCTAAAGAAACAAGTAGCAGTTTTGCTATATGTGAGGCCTATCAGAAAGATACACATTCACTTTCATTCTAAAACAATACCTGATATTGTATGATTGCATGAGGCATGTGCAGTCTTCAATAGAACAGGATCAGGCTTCATGCATTACATGCATAACAAAAACTTGATCTAAAGAGACAAGCCTGCGAACGCACCAGTAATATCTGCCATCAAAGTGCATATGTGAGCATCCATCTCCTCTCCTCCTCCTCCTCCTCCTCTGCTTCCACCCCACCCCCGTTCTTGCTTCCCATGGAAACATAGTGCGTTGGTGTATCGCAGATGCTGCTACATCTTTCCCCTACTGCAAAACAACAAATCTCCCTTTCTGTGCTGTTCTGGTCTATATTTCGGGTCTTACCTTTCCTCCATAGCTGTGAAGCTTCAGATGCACCAGCGATAGAGTAGCTTCTTTCCTTACTCATCAGCCTGAGACCCATTTCCAGGAGAGGAGGGGTCGGGGGGCTGTTTTGCACGGTCTCTTTTCGTTTCTGTTCTCCCCCCCTCTCTGCACTACAACGACATAAGCAACTCACACCAGCATGCCGTAGGGGAGGAGCCATGTGCGGGCTGCACTCAGTAGCCAATCACAGGACAGGAAGCACATCTCTGTGCTCTCCCTCTACCTTGATTTTTTTTTCTCCGTGTCTGTCTACTCTCACATCAAACATGTACGATGAACCTTCTGGTAGTCATGTAAAATACATGGGGTCACACACACTTGTGATCATAACCGAAGCCAATAGCCATAACAATAGTTTTAATTAAATACTATTTTGTGTTTCAATAATATTCATTCTTTAATATTTTGTATTTAAAAAAAGTTAATCCATGGAAGGCCTATTGATGCCATCTGGTGTGAGAAATAAGGAAAATCATGTGTAAAAAAAAAAAACTATAGGCCTATACACCGACCAGGCATAACATTATGACCTAATATTGTGTTGTTGGTCCCCCTTTTGCAGCCAAAACAGCCCTGACCCGCCAAGGCATGGACTCCACTTGACCCCTGAAGGTGTCCTGTGGTATCTGGCACCAAGATGTTAGCAGCAGATCCTTTAAGTCCTGTAAGTTGTGAGGTGGGGCTCCATGGATCAGACTTGTTTGTTCAGCACATCCCACAGATGCTCGATTGGATTGAGATCTGGGGAATTTGGAGGCCAAGTCAACGCCTCAAACTCGTTATTGTGCTCCCCAAACCCTTCCTGAACCATTTTTGCTCTATGGCAGGGCACATTATCCTGCTGAAAGAGGCCACAGTCACCAGGGAATACCGTTTCCATGAAAGGGTGTAGGCTACATGGTCTGCAACAATACTAACATGGTACGTGTCAAAGTAACATCCACATGGATGGCAGGACCCAAGGTTTCCCAGCAGAACCCAAAGCATCACACTGCCTCCGCTGGCTTGCCTTCTTCCCATAGTGTCAAACTCGCTCAAATCCTTATGCTTTCCCATTTTTTAACAAATCAACTTTGAGAGCAAAATGTTCACTTGTTGCCTAATGTGCAGGTGCTGTGATGTGTGTGTACACTCTAAAAAATGCTGGGTTAAAAATAACCCAAGTTGGGTTGAAAATGGACTAACCCAGCAATTGGGTTGTTTTAAGCAAACATTTAACCCTACCGCTGGGTTAAAACAACCCAATTGCTGGGTTAGTCCATTTTCAACCCAACTTGGGTATATATATGCATACATACATACATATACACTCACCTAAAGGATTATTAGGAACACCATACTAATACTGTTTGACCCCCTTTCGCCTTCAGAACTGCCTTAATTCTACGTGGCATTGATTCAACAAGGTGCTGAAAGCATTCTTTAGAAATGTTGGCCCATATTGATAGGAAAGCATCTTGCAGTTGATGGAGATTTGTGGGATGCACATCCAAGGCACGAAGCTCCTGTTCCACCACATCCCAAAGATGTTCTTTTGGGTTGAGATCTGGTGACTGTGGGGGCCATTTTAGTACAGTGAACTCATTGTCATGTTCAAGAAACCAATTTGAAATGATTTGAGCTTTGTGACATGGTGCATTATCCTGCTGGAAGTAGCCATCAGAGGATGGGTACATGGTGGTCATAAAGGGATGGACATGGTCAGAAACAATGCTCAGGTAGGCCGTGGCATTTAAACAATGCCGAATTGGCACTAAGGGGCCTAAAGTGTGCCAAGAAAACATCCCCCACACCATTACACCACCAACACCAGCCTGCACAGTGGTAACAAGGCATGATGGATCCATGTTCTTATTCTGTTTACGCCAAATTCTGACTCTACCATCTGAATGTCTCAACAGAAATCGAGACTCATCAGACCAGGGAACATTTTTCCAATCTTCAACTGTCCAATTTTGGTGAGCTTGTGCAAATTGTAGCCTCTTTTTCCTATTTGTAGTGGAGATGAGTGGAACCCGGTGGGGTCTTCTGCTGTTGTAGCCCATCCGCCTCAAGGTTGTGCGTGTTGTGGCTTCATAAATGCTTTGCTGCATACCTCGGTTGTAACGAGTGGTTATTTAAGTCAAAGTTGCTCTTCTATCCGCTTGAATCAGTCGGCCCATTCTCCTCTGACCTCTAGCATCAACAAGGCATTTTCGCCCACAAGACTGCCGCATACTGGTTGTTTTTCCCTTTTCACACCATTCTTTGTAAACCCTAGAAATGGTGGTGCATTAAAATCCCAGTAACTGAGCAGATTGTGAAATACTCAGACCGGCCCGTCTGGCACCAACAACCATGCCACGCTCAAAATTACTTAAATCACCTTTCTTTCCCATTCTGACATTCAGTTTGGAGTTCAGGAGATTGTCTTGACTAGGACCACACCCCTAAATGCATTGAAGCAACTGCCATGTGATTGGTTGATTAGATAGTTGCATTAATGAGAAATTGAACAGGTGTTCCTAATAATCCTTTAGGTGAGTGTATATATATATAGCTTTGATATAAATATAAAAGATAGTCTGGTATATATTTTTGCCATTTAGCCTTTTCAAACCATGTGTGTGTGTGTGTGCGTGTGTGTGTGTGTGTGTGTGTGTGTGTGTGTGTGCGTGTGTGTGTGTGTGTGTGTGTGTGTGTGTGTGTGTGTGTTTTATATAGCAAGTGCCACATGTTTCATACAATTCAAATGAAAAAAACTTTTAATTTCAAAACATAATTATTTTCAGTCTAAAATAACTGAAGAACGCACTAGAGGTTTAAGGAAAAATGGACAAAGACAATGTTGCTATCTAGGGATAAATAGGCCTACATTTTATGACATATATGATATTGTCTCCCTCTTCTGACACGACAGGTAGGCCTACTTTCAACAAATAGCTACAAATTGGTGTTCTATTTCCTATTGAATTGAAATCTGATATTCGGGTGACTGTAATAATAAACTATTTTAATAGTTAACTTTTTTTTGTGTGTGTGTGTGTGTGTGTGTGTGTGTGTGTGTACTCTGTGTGTATAGCCTACAAATAATACAGTGACATTGCTTCAGGCATGACTGGTAGATTTTAACGAATGGTAATGCTAAACCAAACCAAACCAAAGGGAGCATTGAGGCACTTTTGAACGCTATCCAAGTTGGAAAATATGAGTGGGACAGCCTGGTACTCTCAGTCAACACATCTCAGTGTCATTACAACTCGCAGACAATGCACAATGTAGATACACACTTGCACAAAAACACACACCCAAGTGAATAAAAACAAAAGCCTCGAGGTCACAAAAACACACAGTGTGCATAATAGTGCATGACATTACGGGTTTTTTATTACAGCTTTCTGAATACTCGTTTCTAGTTGATCATACACAGCAGACACCGAGCTCAATAAGCACTGGAGTGTTAAACAACAAGTGACAAATTCTGGCTAGGACTGTTTGCTTAATTGATGTACTTTTAAACAAGTAAATCAGCCCTAACGGTTGGTTTAGCTAAAGATAGGACATTAAAGATATTAAAATCAATACCAAGGAATGAGTCAGTCAAGCTTTGGCTGGGTATAAGTCATGGACTCAGTAAATGGAAGGTTTATGTTCAAAGTTTTAGGTGGAAAAGCTCTTTCTGTGAAATATAGGAGAGACAAAAAAAAAAAAAGTACAAACACTTTCAATATTTCTCTTTATAACACAAATTCTCATACCCAGTACATTTAGACTAATTATTTTGATACATTTTTCTCAGCCTCGTATAAATGTTTTTCTATGGTTTTCATTTTACCATGTACATTTTTGTTGTTCTATACTTGATACAATTTCATGCAAGTTGTTTGGCATGAATAAAGGCGTTAAAAAGTAAAATGGCAGAATAGCAGTACCCTCTGCTGGTAGATGTCATAACTACAACATCAAGTGTTGTTTTGTTCATGAAAACTCTGAAGACAGCTGAACTGTAGATGCTCAGTGTATGATGCAGGGCAACAAAGAAAGAAAGTGCACATTTGTAGTTTCAATTTTATTTTTGCAAATATGGGTATTCAAATTCAAAGGCAAATATGTCTATTAGTGATTTGAAGACTTTGGAGATCTGAGATGGACGGACATGAGATATTAGTTTATCAATTAAAAGTAGGATTAAAGATCAATCCTAGCCATTCTGTAACAGATGAAAGGGAAACGAGTGTCACAGGATGCATCATTCCAGCGCTTCTCACCTGTGGAATTTCAAAGTCACGATATTCAGAAAATGACATGGCAGAAATGCTTTAGTGCAAGCAGGAATCTATAAACATGCATATGTAATAAAACGTGCAAGGTTTGGTACAGGTCATGATTCATACTACATAAAAAAAAATGTTAGTAAAATAGATTTAATATCCTCCATACCTCCATATCCCATCTCCACACATCTTTCACGACCTCCATAATTATTTGGCTCACCAGTGTGCCAGTCATTGTACTCAAACTTTGATCCGTCACTCCAAAACCAGATAAAGCCCTGAAGAACGATATTAACATTACTGAAAGGATGTATACTTGTTTCCAACTTACAATACTTTTTTTCTCTACTTTTTATCTTTTGACTGGTAGGCTAAACATAAAACTTTTGCATTTTGAGTATGAAACTCCTGCTGGTGTTTGTTGGGACAGTGCAAACCAGCCTTTATAAAATGAGAAAAAAACCAAGCAATTTTTCGATAAAAGCCAGAAATATTTAATTTCAATAAAATAACTTTTACAATAATCTGACACTGGTTAGTATGGAAGCCTGTTTCCGCCACATGAAAAAAAAAATGCTCTGGTATGGCATAATTATGACATGAAGTCAAAATTTTGATTTTAAAAGTCATAAATATGAGAAATAAAGTGAAAATATGACTTAAGTCAAAAGTATGACTTCAAAAAACAAAATTATGAGATAAAAGAAATAATGACATCATCATTTCAATAATATTTCTGAATTTCTGCAATAATTTCCTTTTTATGTAAGTTTTTAACTCATAATTTCGATATTTCATCTCATACTAACTCTATATTTTCTATATAATTTCCATAATCTCTTAAAACTAATTTTCCATAGGTTGGACCTGTATTTAAAGGGCAAAAAAATGGAAAAATCAGCTACCTGAGGAGCATCATGAGCACCAATCCAGGTTCGGGTCATGCCATCAGAATGTTTTTTCACAAAGGCTTTTAGAAAATTGTTAGTGAATTGACTTTGAACAGATGCAAGGTTTCCTCCAAGGTCAATACATTGTTGCTGTAAAGAGAAAGAGTTTTAAAATACACTGCATATATAGGTTAAGAAATGTGGCATAAATAGTTTATCATAATCTTTGAAAAGTGCATGTCATAACCAACATGCAGGATTTTTATTTGAGAAACACTGAACATTTATTGTAGAATTAGTTTTTTTATGTATATGAAATAAACATGAATGCATTTTTTTATTTACTTTATTTTTGTCTATATGTTTTAGCTTTACACTAAAGTGCAGTTAATAGGTATTTGGGAACATTAGCACTACCAGTGCAAAAAGTGTGACTTACATCGTGTAGTATCTATATTACAGAAAAACAGAAACTTACCTCTGCCT
Organism: Gobio occitaniae; assembly: GCA_033150135.1. Taxonomy (NCBI): domain Eukaryota; kingdom Metazoa; phylum Chordata; class Actinopteri; order Cypriniformes; family Gobionidae; genus Gobio; species Gobio occitaniae. The sequence continues at coordinate 23,196 of JARQWZ010004737.1, forward strand.
CAGCCCATGATTTAGAGTCTTTGAAATATTTAAAACATTGTGTTCCAAATTTATCCCAGCCAGTGGGGCATCTTCGAGCAATGCTATCTGCAAACAAAATTGATTAAAAAGGAGAGATTAGTATTTAGTGAATGATGAAAATCATGACTGTAAGCACTTTCATCAAATAAAGCAGAATCTGCAAACCTCCTCATTATCTGCGGTTTAAACAGTACCGCAGTACTGTTGTAATGTAATTGCATCTATTTAGTTTATTTACTGTACCTGCGGATGCCACCTTGATGACTCCATTTGCTGTCAATGCAAAAAGTAGGAATGCTGCAGAAATCCACATGCTGGCAAAGTCCTATTAAAATCAACCTTGTTATAAATATTGTAATAAATACATCCATAAACAAGTTTTAAAATGGAAATACCATGTCATACCAAGTTAATCAAAATTCAAATGGTAATACTCCGTTGTTCAATATTCGGATCATTGCTTGAGATCAGCTGTATTTATCCCCAGTTCCTCAGTCACAAATGTGTGCACCTTATGGTTCAACACCAATGAAAACCTCTTTCAATCTATCAGTCCTTATTAGGTAAACAAGACCCGATTCTGAACATCCTTATTCATGATGTTGCATTTTGTTGCAAATTTCAGTGCAATATTCTTGTCAGTTACTGCTAATTGAAATAAAAAGTAAATGAACAAAAGTAATTACTATTTGATGTGCTTAACTGAATCTATAGGATTTCATTTTAATAGACATTAATGCAATTTGAACCTGATTGGATGTCATTTTAGCCCTTTCATGCATGAATTATGCCAACCTCAGTCAGGATTTTTTTGCTCTTAGGGCATGAAAAACAAGATTTGACCTTTTTTTGAATCATATTTTTCAAAGAGATTTTCAGATGTTCCCTGCAGTATGCGTTTTTGGTTTTAACTGAAGAGATACTGTATTAAACATAATACAGTAATAATAATATATTACATCTTCAATTTTTGTAAACGCAATTGAGTTTGTTACCTTTCAACCAGCAGAATAAGAACTTCATACAAGTTGAATGGCACATGTCTTTGATATCAGAACATGAGGACGTGATTCAGTCAAAGATCTCTACAACTGGGGAAGGTAACTGGAAACCCAATGCTCCAGAAAGAAACGCAATGCATTAAGAGCTGGGGGGTAGATTGTACTCAATTTGTCTTCTGGGAAACACGCAAGTATCTTCTGTTGCTTCTGAAGGGCAGTACTAAATGAAATATATATATATAACCAGCAGCCATTTCACCCTGCAGCCCAAGACTGGTTTCCCACTGAAGCTAAGCAGGGCTGAGCCTGGTTAGTATCTGGATGGGAGACCAACTGGGAAAACCAGGTAGCTGCTGGTAGAGGTGTTAGTGAGACCAGCAGGGGGTGCTCACCCTGTGGTCTGTGTGGTTCCTAACACCCCAGTATAGTGATTGGGACACTATACTGTAACAAGCACTGTCTTTTGGATGAGACGTTAAACCGAGGTCCTGACTCTCTGTGGTCATTAAAAATCCCAGGATGTCCTTCGATAAAGAGTAGGGGTGTAATCCCGGCATCCTGGCCAAATTTGCCCATTGGCCCCTGTCCATCATGGCCTCCTAATCATCCCCATATATACAGATTGGCTTCATCACTCCTCTCCTCTCCTCTCTGTCTCCTCACCACCAATCAGCTGGTGTGTGGTGGGCGTTCTGGCGCAATATGGCTGCCGTCGCATCATCCAGGTGGATGCTGCACATTGGTGGTGGTTGAGGAGATTCCCCCTTCTATATATGTAAAGCGCTTTGAGTGCCTAGAAAAGCGCTATATAAATGTAACAAATTATTATATATATATATATATATATATATATATATATATATATATATATATATATATATATATATATATATATATATATATATATATATATATATATATATATATATATATATATATATATATATATATATATATATATTTTTAAACAAAATAAGAAACATCTGGACATCTTCATCCTGCTCAAAAGTTTTCACCCCCAGCTCCTAATGCGTAGTGTTTCCTTCTGGAGCATCAGTGAATGTTTGAACCTTTTTTAGTAGTTGTGTTTGAGTCCCTCAATTGTCCTCAGTGTGAAAAGATGGATCTCAAAATCATACAGTCACTGCTGAAGAGGGTTCAAATATGCAATAAATGCTGGAAAACTGAATAATGTGCAGGACCTGGAGGATTTTTCTGAAGAACGTTGGTCATTTTAACTGCTCAGGACAAACAAGAGACTCATGAACAACCATCACAAAACAAAAAAACAGCCGTGGATCATCCAGGGAACGACACACAGTATTGAGAATTAATGATTCATAAACTTTTGAACGGGGTTATTTGAATAAATTCAGCTATTTTTTTTTGTTTTGTGGACTATATGTAAAAAAAAAAAAAGTAAAATATCTTATTCAGGACAGTACTAAATAAAAAAACATGCATTTTGTATGATCTCTTTTATTTAGTTAAAAAAAAATTGCAAGTGGTTCACATACTTTTTCTTGCCACTGTATCTTCTTTGTATGCCTCAAAAAAAAACAAAGAATATTTTACAAGTTTGGGTGATATTTACTGAAAAGGTAAAAACTTTACATTGAAAGCTGAAAGAAGAGGAAACTGGAAATATTAGGCAATTTGCAAAGTTAAACCATTAAAATGTCATGATGATTTTGCATTCCTCCTATTATCTTTATCAGCCACACCTGGTGTTATGCAATTTTTAAAGTCATTGGATTGGTTCTTCTTACACAACAAAACTGTCGCTGATGACAATTCTGTCAAAACTTTTAATACTGCAGGACTTGGTCTCGCATTGATATTTAACTCAACTGCATGGTTGCCGAAAACCAAAATACTGTAAAAATTTGAATCATGGGTCTTGTAACTGTCATTAAAAAAATATTTTATAGAAATTGTGGTTCAGTGTTGTATAGATAATATACAGTGGTGTGAAAAGTGTTTGTCCCCTTATTAAATATGTTCAAAGATGGCTGTAAAAAATAAATCAGCATTGTTAATCCTTTTATTTTATTTAAAACATTTGCAAAAATCTAACCTTTCATTAAAGTAAAATAATTGAAATCACATTATGAAATAAATGTTTTTCTCCAAAACACATTGGGAACAATTATTTGCCCCCTTTTATTAAATACTTTTTGCAACCCCCTTTTCCCAAGATAACCTCCTATAATGCCTGATGAGTTTGGAAACACCTGACAAGAGATCAGAGACAATTCCTCCATACAGAATCTCTCCAGATCCTTCAGATTCCCAGATCCATGTTGGCGGTTCTTCTCTTTAATTCAACCCACTCATTTTCTATAGGGTTCACATCAGGGACTGGGATGGCCATTGCAGATGCTTGGTTTATTGCTCAGCGACACATTTTTGTGTTGATTTTGATGTTTGTTTTTGGATCACTGTCCTGTTGGAAGATCCAAACATAGCCCATTATAAGATTTCTAGCACAGGCTGTCAGGTTTTGATTTTTTATCTGTGGAATTCATGATGCCATGTATCTGAACAAGATGTCCAGGACCTCTGGCAGAAAATTAGGCCCACTACATTAAAGATACAGCAGAGTATTTCATTTTACACATGGGGTGCTTTTTTATCCCATGTGTTATCCCTTTTATTTTATTTAAAATTAATTACTCTGCTGTTTCTTTAATGTTTCAATGGTTAAGTTTCATTTTTAAAAAAAGCAACATTTAAAAAAATAATTGCATTTTAGTCAAAGACTTCGTCCGGATCAGATTCAGAACAATGATCAAAACACAGATGTAGATCGAGTCCACACCTCCAAAGCTTCCAAAGTTTCCTCTTCATGGGTTCAATATTTCATTCAGTAACATAGTTTAACTTTGAACTTATATGCTGTTGAACTTTTTTTGATTGCGTTATTTTACATTTGCATTAGCAATCTTCTATCACTTGTTTCTGCTTTTTCACCCGTTTGATCTGGATTTCTGTACTAAAAGAAGAGTAATAGCGTCCCCTTCAGTATAACAGTGAAAACATGGATAGCCGTAAAACATCATCAAACTGGACGATGACATCATCACTAGAGTGCCAGCCTAGTGCTATTGTCAGTTTACTTTGTGTTTGAATTGATAGCACAAAATTTTTCAGTTTATAATGTGAAGTATGCAGAGGTGGAAAGAGTAACAAAATATTCTACTCAAGTAAAAGTACTATTACTTCAATTCAATTTTACTTAAGTAGAAGTAAAAGTACTTATCTAAAAATTTACTCAAGTAAAAGTAAAAAGTAGTTCATTTAAAATTTACTTTTTTTAACAGCGGGGTGGTGGACTCTCCCGTGTAGGGTTGTAATAGAATGAGTTTTTTTTTCCGTTTCACAGCATCACAGTATGAATTATTTAATAAATAAACTGTATTATTAAATTATGGTTATTATTATCATCAGTTAAAATGGCATTAAATTAATGAAAACTGATTTTTTGGGGGGGCGGTTGAACAAATGCTTTATTATAACAAACTTGAAACCATTTGTTTGTTTGTTTTAATAAAATTTCAATAAAACATGTCTAATGAACTAAATTAAATAAATTATTATGAATTAGATTAACAACTTTAAGAATAATAGAGTCCTATGACATTTTTCTTTTTATGATTTAATACAAATTTAATACAACATTACCAAAACGCTCAAAACATTACCACATTTTTTGGGCAAAGCGCTGCTGTTTTACTAAATTAAACCATGGATTTAAAAATATATTATTAAATAATGTTTAAATTATGTAATATTAGTATTGTTTTTATTATTATTATTTTTACAAGTATTCTATTGTAGGCCTACAATAGTAGGATGGTGTTCCCGAACATGTTCTATGTGTTTCCTCCTTTGCATCAACATTTTTTCTAATTTAATATCATCCAGGACAACACCCGGCTATTTTTTGTCTATATCCAAAGTATTTCCATACTATCCAGGGGTTCACGACGGCGTTTCGCTTTCAGCTGGGTCTGACGTCTGTCTTGTCCGTCCATCTCATAGGTCCGTCTCCATCTTTTTGTGATTTTTGCGTGTTCGTTCCCCCGCCCTTCAATTCAATGCAGTCTCCGGATCGCGATTTTCATCCCTATGTATTATTTATTTTTACTCAGTAATTCAATTACAGTAACGCGAGTAAATGTAATTCGTTACTTTCACACTCTGGATATATGTGGATGTATGGGTGGTGGGGTAATACCAATATCTATTGTTTAACTTGTTTAACTGCCTTCATCACACCGTCTGGACACTATGAGTACCGGGTCATGCCGTATGGCCTGTCCAACTCTCCCTCCGTGTTTCAGAATTCTACTAATGAAATGTTCCGGGAGTTCCTCCACCGGTTTGTCGTGGTCTACATAGATGGCATCCTCATTTTCTCCCGGAACTTGGCCGAACATCGCCAACACATCTCCCAGGTTCTCGAGAAGCTACGTCAACACATCTATACCTCAAGTTGGAGAAGTGCGAGTTCCATACTACCTCTGTGCAGTTCCTGGGCTACGTCATTGACCAACACTGCATCCAAATGGACCAGAGGAAGGTGGAAACCATCCACAACTGGCCATTACCCACTACCGTGAAGGAGTTAAAACGTTTCCTGGGGTTTGCAAATTTCCATCGTCGCTTCATCCACCATTACAGTCTTCTCAGTTCACTCCTCACCTGCTCCTCAAAGGCCGGCCCAAGTTTCTGTCCTGGAGTCCATCTGCCCGAGATGCCTTCCACCAGCTCCAAGAAGCTTTCCTCACCGCTCCGATTCTGGTTCATCCGAACCCTGACCTTCCATTCGATGTCGGAGTCGACGCCTCATCCACCGGGGGCGGGGCGGGGCGGTGTTGTCACAGCAGCAGGGTGATCCACCACGACTCCATCCATGTGCCTTCTTCTCAGAAAAAACTATCCCCGGCGGAGTAAAATTACGACATCGGGAACAGAGAGCTTCTTGCCATCAAGTTAGCCTTGGAAAAATGGAGACACTGGCTGGTGGGAGCAAACCATAGGTTCGAAGTGATTACTGATCGCTGTAACCTGGAGTACCTCTGAGATGCAAAGAGACTGAACCTTCGCCAGGCCCGCTGGGCCCTCTTCTTCACTAGATTCCACTTCACTGTCTCCTACCATCCTGGAACCAAGAATTGCAAGGCAGACACCTTATCCCGTCTGTATCAATCCGATCCAGAGAGAGAACCTGTCCTCCCTTCAGCCAAGGTCGTCAGTCCTATTCAGTGGTCCATCAACTAACGCATTGCACAGCTAACCGCTACGAACCAGCTCCGCCCCTCATGGACTTAGCACACATCTCTCCAGGCTCTGGACACCCAGGCAGTTCACGTAACCTCTTGCTCCTGCGGCAACACTACTGGTGGCCCTCCATGACTCAGGATGTCTCCTGCTACATCAGATGATGCTCAGTTTGTGCCATTGCCAACACTCCTAGAAGGCTTCCTGAGGGTAAACTGGTTCCCTTACCTATATTTCGCAGATCGTGGACACACCTGGGAATTGATTTGATGACAGATTTTCCACCATCAAATAACTTCACCTGTGTGTTGGTAATCATGGACCGATTCTCCAAGGCTTGTAAACTCATACCCCTCAAGGGTCTTCCCACTGCAATTGAAGCCGCCAAAGGCATTCCTGATCATTTCGGTATTCCTGAAGACATAGTATCCGACTGTGGACCACAGTTAATTTCCAGAGTGTGGCATGCTTTCTTCAAGCTCCTAGGAGTGTCAGTCAGCCTGTCCTCTGGCTACCACCCACAAACCAATGGCCAAACTGAGCGCAAGATCCAGGAGATACCTGAGGTCACATTGCCACCGGAACCAGGACAGCTGGAGCCAGTTCCTACCCTGGGCGGAGTATGCCCAAAATTCCCTTCGGCAGACCACCACTGGGTTCACCCCATTCCAGTGTGTCCTGGGCTACCAATCACCTCTCTTCCCCTGGTCGGGTGAGGCCTCAGAGGTTCCAGCTGTCAACCACTGGTTTCAGCAGAGCGAGAGAGTGTGGGACTCAGCTCATGTCCATCTTCAGCAGGCAGCCCGGAGACACAAGAGGCAAGCTGATGCCAGATGGGGTCCCACTTCTCTTTACCAACCTGGCCAGAAGGTGTGGCTCTCAACACGGGACATCCATCTCCGACTGCCCTGCCCTGCCGTAAGCTGAGTGCCCGGTACATAGGTCCATTCACCATACAGAGGCAGCTCAGCGAGGTCACCTTCCGTCTCAACCTCCCTGCACAGTATCGTATCTCATCTTTATTCCATGTTTCCTTGTTGAAGCCCCTCACTGAACCCATGTCTTCTCCTTCCACAGATCCTGGTGACGATGCGGTACCTCCTCCTCCAGACGTTGCTGAAGAAGAGGCCATCTGCAGGCGATCCTCGATTCCCGACGACGGGGTCCCCAGCTTGAATACTTCGTCGACTGGGAGGACTATGTCCCAGAAGAATGTTCCTGGGTCAACCGTCACCACATCATCGACCCCTCGCTCAACACTCAATTCCACGCCGGACCACTCTGCTCCTCGGGGTCGAGGTAGACCCCGTTGTCGTCGCCCCATCCAGTCGTCAGGAGCCACCCATGGAGTCACAGCCAACCCCCACCAACACCAACACATCATCACCAGATCTCTACGCTCCACCCACTCGTTCACAGTCTCCTGAATACTATATATATATATATATATATATATATATATGGTGATATGAAGCCAGCGCAAGTTCTGCCAGGAAGACTCAATCGTTACGTCACTAATTACCTGCTCATCTATCCAATCATATCCTTTTCCGCAGCATAAAAAGGTAGTAATTACTCATGTCTGAGTTCGCAGATACTGTCGCTTCAGCAGTTGACGATCCGGATGTTCAGTAGCGGTCGCTGGTCCTATTATAAAGTTAATAATGTGCATACAGCGGCGTTCTAAGTCCATGTCAGCCTATCATTCTGTTCACTGGGCTGCCGCGGCGAGTGCCTTCACTAACAAGAGCAAAATCGCACGTTCAGATTCAGAACAATCACTATCATGGAGGACTATCCGGGCATGTTATCAAAGACACGGCTGTGATCTTCATCACCATTCTGGCGTCATCACTACATCAGCATTCATCACAGTGATATGGTTATGCATTCCGATGCCAATTGGGTGTAGTATTACTCTTTCTCACTTTTGTCGCAAGCATGTCTGTATAGAGCAGACACATGCATCGTATGAGAAGCGCACAGGTGTCTGCCGGTCTGCTCGTGCAACGTGATCGCTCGTTGCGGCTTGTTGGTCGTAACTATCCATAGTGCTCATAAATGATTCGCGTGACACCGGTTACCGTCATTTTTTGTTTAGAAAAGCTGAAACAGAACAGATGGCACAGCATATTAGACTCTATCATTCTCCCCACGAATCACTGTTGCCAACAAATTTTCAGGGGAAGTTGCTAAAGGCAGATCGAGTTGTTGCTAAAAGTTGCTAAATGACGTTGTGACGTCATTGCGCTATGACGTCATTACGTAATCGCAAGGCAAAACTACGCCATTATGTAACGCGTAGATATTATTTGAAATGCTAATTTAGATTTGTTTGTAAAATAAATTAAAGCAATGTGTTAGTTAATATGTACGGATCGAGCCCCACACATGACGTGCAAGAAAAAAAAAGTAAATTGTGCGCAAAATTTACAAATTTGTTCCCTCGATTTGCTAAACCGTCCACACGATTTACTCATTTGTTCCCTCGATTTATAAATCGCGTGCAAGATTTAGCCTACTAGTTTTTTTTCCTGCATGTCATATGCAGGGCTCCGTAAATATGCTACCTAAATGATCTTACGGTTTTTACAGCGATTTCCACATTTCCACAGTGATCTATGAATTATGAATGAATCGCTTGGCCTATTGAGCTAGCTTGTACGTGTGTAGTTTGGATTAGAGTCACTTTCCAGAAGTTGCTAAAAGTTGCCAAATAAATAAAAAAAATTGCTAAATTTGTTGCTAGGTGCTTTTAGAAAAAAAAGTTGCTACGGTAGTCTGAAAAGTTGCTAAATCTAGCAACAAAATTGCTAAGTTGGCAACACTGCCACAAATGCAAGGAAAACAACACGGGTTTTAAAGCAACATGCACCCATTTAATCGGGGCTTCATGACGAACTGAAGTTGAGCTGAAATCGCGAATGGGTTCAGTGTTCTCAGATCGCTAAAATTTATTTAAAAACTATGCTGAGCAAATTATTTAAGTACAGCACCGACATATTATTAAGTGCTTTGATCCGTCTGATTCAATGTGTTAGATTCATCTTCCAAGCGCTGTGAGTTTGTCACATAAAACATGCAATTAAACTGACACAACATCTCAAGCTTAGAAGTGTTTTTGCCCGTCATCAGCAGAGTGCAGATTTGCTCAAACATACGGGGCAACCAGTGTTGGAATGGCTTCCCTTCGTGATTCGACATGGCTTCCTTCCCTATGAGGAAGAACTGTAGCGTTCCGTGCTTATATAAAGGTGCTTTGCTATTGCATCTGACTGCACAGTGATCAATCACTCTGTATTTTGGGAAAATCATATGTGGACAAAAGTGGATAACATGTGGAAAACCAGATAATTCATGTGTTTTTTCCTGTAAGGGTTTAAAATGCTTCTAACACATTTAAATGATGGATACAAAATCTAGTTTAGGTTTTGATCGCTAATATGCTATGTTCCATCCACATTTGCATTTTTTCTATGTAGGCGATTGAAAATGTATTTTCTTGCCGCTGAAATACATTTTGAAATATATTTTGGTATATGAAGGCTGGAACAAAATATATTTTCACTTTCAAAAATAGATTTCATCGAACTTCGAATATATTTCACTGTTTACAACATACATTTACCATATATTTTGGGCCAGAAAAGATTATTTTTTTTTTTTTTCGTATGGGATTATAAATATGCGCTACATAGTAATAAATTAGTTAATTAAAACAAACACGTCATATATTTAGTAATTGTGTGCTTTTGTCTTTGCTCTACTACAATTAATTTGACTCTATTCGTGTTTATTCAGCTACTGATATATGGATACCTCTTTCTATTTTTAGGAACTTTCGAATTTAGTGTTATGTCTCACTCGGTCCTTCCGTGCTAGGACGCCATGGCTACAATTATGAATAAAACAAATATGTATCTCGCTTGTACTCTCAGCACCATATGTCGGGTAAGGTTTGCATACAAAACAAGGTTTGACTTGATATTCGATAGCAGCACTAATTTAATTCCGTACTCAATCCGAACTGTTTACATAAAGATTGCATCCGTACAGCATCTAAATCGCAGCACGGGAACACAATTATTCAAATATTTTATGAATACAGTAACCGAGCAGAGTGCGCTCCCTTTATGAACGCATGAAACTGTCAAATGCTCCAGTTCAGATAAACTTCTACAACAGCGGAAACTGCTGTGGTCAATCTGACTACACCGAATCATGAATCTATTGCATGTTCTACTCTTCGTTGGTCAAACGTATGCACTAGAAGGCAGAATTAGCCAGCGAACAATCTCTGAACCATTCAATCCTGATTGCGCGTATACTGTGTCATGTTAACTCCTCCAATTAGGCATTGCATTCAAGCACTCAACAGACATTTTCATTTACATTTATGCATTTGGCGGACGCTTTTGTCCAGGGCGACTCGAGTTGCATTCAGGGTACACATTTGGCATTTTTCGGGTCTTGCTTTCCCTGGGAATCAAGCCGTGGCTTGGCGTTGCTGGTGCCACGCTCTACTGTTTGAACTACAGAAAAGACATGTCTGTAATCGGCTACACTCGCATTGTAAACGGCAACTTTTTAAATTCTATCGAGACTAACACATTATACAGGGGAGTAAATATAGTGTTGACTGCTTGACACATTCTGCACATGCGTATTGATTCCTGGCCGCACCGCAAACGACGAGCTCTCTCGCAGTGAGCTTTTTCTCTTCACTAAAGCTGGCACACACGGTGCGCTCATAATCATTGTGATTCGTTGCTTTTCAGACTATGATCCTCATGTCACACTGTGGGATCTCAGTGCATTAATGGCAGGCTGTACGTTAATCAGACGCACAAGGACTTGTCCAGAGTTTTACATCAACCCATTCACCTTAGTGAAATTATTCAGGCCAGAATGTTATCATGGCGTTGGTCAGCATGTCAAACTAACTATTAAAGACATCAGATTTTATTCCAGGGTCAAAGGAATTTTTAGGATTGCGATATTTATCTCATACTGCAAACATGGCCAAAATCACACAGTATTATCCTGGCTTAGGTTATCAAATGATGAATCTCGCACTGATCTCTTCCATAGGTTCGGTAGCTGCGTCGGGTTCTATATAGCTAGTTATGGTTTTATTAGCTAGTAAAGCTTAACCATATAAAACATTATTTTCTTTTGCAAGGGCATCGTCCGGTGTTCTCAATCACATGCGCATGTTACGTATTTGTCATGCCGATCTGGTTTATTTTCTTTTGGGGGTTCTCTCAGCAGGTTTGACGGTTTGAATGGTGTCTATCAAGCTGTGAGCGGGAGCTACGCCCAGGGGTTTAGAATCCTCATAACTGCAGATGGAAAGAAATGCGTTCTCCAACTCACCTGTGCATGGGCCATTCTTTCAGATTGGTGTTGCTACGAACATAGCTCAATGTGTTGAGTTGGGATCCTCTACCAAGGTCTCCCCTATCAAGAAGCATCTGAATGCGGGATTCCATGATGGTCAAGATGGTTTTCTTCAGCAATGCTCAAACCATCAGGCATGTTCAGTAAACTCTCCCATAATTCCAAAGGTAAAACTAAGATTACCTACTTGTCTTAACAAGCATAAGGTAATTTCAAAGCTTTTAAGTTAACTCCTAACACTTAAATCGTAAAGGTCGCTCTTCCACTTACACCGATATTCTGCTAGAAGCTGTGTTTTATCAGCCCTTTTCGGCTTCATGTGTCCAGGGAAATTCACTTTAGAAACTAATCAGTTTGATCCTACTCTCGGTCTTTCCTATTCTGATCTTCACTTCTCACTCAATTTCTTTACTCTTTTCCTTAAGCATTCTAGAATGACTCTAAAGGTTCTAGTATCACATTAACAATTTCTTAGATGAAAAATAATCTCTGTCCCTTCACTTCCATGGTTAAATATCTTCACGTTCGTCCAAGACTTCCAACCACTCCCCCCTATTTATTTTATCTAATGGAGCACCTCTCTCTAAGGCCTGGTTTCAGACCCACTTTTATACTGACCTTAAAAGCTGCAGTCTACCTCCTTGTCTTCGTAACGGACTTTCCTACAGCTACGAACGTGGAATTTCTAGGCCAGCATTCAAGCGACTGGGGAGATAGCGTTCTTCTGCATTTGAGTCTTATATAAGACCTGATTCAAAAAATCATCCTCGAAGCTCAGCAAGCTCTCCAGTAATGTTTCAGGTAAATCCCTATGCAACTACTGGTGGTGGTGTTTCTGCCAATTCGGCACGGTACGTTATGATAGCGTGGTCTTTCTACCATATCAAAAGATGGTTTTGGCCCATGTGTCCTATCAAAAGATGATCTGTGGCCACGTGTCCTATCAAAAGTTGGCCTGTGGCCCATGTGTCCTATCAAAAAATGGTCTGTGACCATGTGTCCTATCAAAGTTGGCCTGTGGCCCATGTGTCCTATCAAAAGATGGCCTGTGGCCCATGTGTCCTATCAAAAGATGGCCTGTGGCCCATGTGTACTATCAAAAGATGGCCTAGGGCCCATGTGTCCTATCAAAAGATGGCCTGCGGCCCATGTGTCCTATCAAAAGATGGCCTGTGGCCCATGTGTACTATCAAAAGATGGCCTAGGGCCCATGTGTCCTATCAAAAGATGGCCTAGGGCCCATGTGTCCTATCAAAAGATGGCCTGCGGCCCATGTGTCCTATCAAAAGACGGCCTGTGGCCCATGTGTCCCATCAATAGATGACTGTGGCCCATATGTCCATACGTCACTGTAGCTGTGAATCTCGCATCAGGAACTACGATGGCCGGTGGTTTCACATCTTAACCCAAAATATTACATGGTCTAAAATCTATTTTTTTTTTCTATCCGTCAGGAACTTCAGGATTCAGGACCCATGAGTATACTTCATAAATCATTCTTTGGGGGTGGGTCCCGATCCCGGTGGATCCTCCTTCCAACTATCTTTGGGGGTGGGCTGCGCCCCTGCCTTCGTCTTTGTGGCGGGCAGCGAGGCTGAGGGACCGTGAGAGCGGGACGAGTCCGCGGTCATTATTATGATGATGAGCGCCAGCTGCGTGCCGCATTGGCCTCGTGTCTCACGGAGGAGTGACAGGAGTATAAAGGAGGAGCGACGACAGTGAAGGACGAGAGAGGACCAGGCCTGGATTATGACTTGTATTTTTGTTTATGTATGTGTGCGGCAGTCGTCCGTGAGGGGCTGCCGCTTTTACTTTCATTTTGTTTGTATTGTTTTATTAAAGTTTGTTCTATTGTTCGCCGGTTCCCGCCTCCTTCTTCCCCGAACGTACATACCTTGTTACACTGGTGCCGAAACCCGGGAGGAAGGAGAGACATGCTGTCGAAGAGCCCTCGCTGCTGAGGGGGATCGCGGTGCTGAGGAGGTCGGGTAGCGCGGATGGGTGAAGACCGCGAGGAGCTGCCCAAGGCGGTGGTGCTGGAGCGAATGAAGATCCGGTGGGACGGAAAACTCGCTGCCGTGCCCCTGGGTCGAGGTGGGGTGGCTGCCGTCCGAGAGGGAGCGGAGGAATCGCCAGCGCTTGCCCTGAGCCGGAGCCTGCTGCCGTCCGCCATGTTGGGGAGGAGCAGGGAGCGCGGGACTGGGATTCGCTGCCGGCTGCCCTCGACAGGAGGAGCCACCGCCGGCCGCCAGGGGGCGGAGGAGGATCGAGCCGTCCACCGAGCGTCCAGTGCCATCGCATAGCACCGCGAGGAAGAGCCTCTCGGCGGGCTGAGGACCGAGCGGCAGTATGTCAGGGAACCGGACAAATTTTTTTTTTTTCTTTTTTTTTTCTCCTCTCTCCACTCTCTCGTCTCTGTCGCTCCTCGTGCTCCCGACTCCGTTCTCTCACCTCGCTGTCCTTACCCCCAGGTGCCGCGGCCGCCGTGATCGGCCCCCCCGGGGGGGGGGGGGGGGTGTGAGTAGAGCGCAGGCTCGTGGGTACCCCCCGGCCTGCGAAGGGCGTTGGGGGTATGTGGCGGGCAGCGAGGCTGAGGGACCGTGAGAGCGGGACGAGGCCGCGGTCATTATTATGATGATGAGCGCCAGCTGCGTGCCGCATTGGCCTCGTGTCTCACGGAGGAGTGACGGGAGTATAAAGGAGGAGCAACGACAGTGAAGGACGAGAGAGGACCAGGCCTGGATTATGATTTGTATTTTTGTTTATGTATGTGTGCGGCAGTCGTCCGTGAGGGGCTGCCGCTTTTACTTTCATTTTGTTTGCATTATTTAATTAAAAGTATGTTTATTGTTCGCCGGTTCCCGCCTCCTTCTTCCCACACGAACATACCTCGTTACAGTCTTCAGGCAGGATATACGCAGAGTCCGTACCCTTGGAATGCGAATTACAAATGGGGCCTACGCCAAAGAACTTGATTGCTTGCTGAGCTCCTAAATAAATGTTATTGTTACAGCATTAATTCTCCCGAGTCTTTCTGGTAGAAATGAAGCCAGCGCAAGTTCTGCCAGGAAGACTGAATCGTTACGTCACTAATTACATGCTCATCTATCCAATCATATCCTTTTCCGTAGCATAAAAAGGTAGTAATTACTCATGTCTGAGTTCGCAGATACTGTCGCTTCAGCACCACCATCCTCCCCACCACCACCAAGATGGGACCTTTCCTCCATCCCCCCCTACACAACCAGTCAGGCCCTCCTATCATCCTCAACACCACCAGGTGGGCTCTCTACCCTGAAGACTCCAGGATGTTCTTTTCCTCCATCTACCACACCACCACCAGATGGCCCCCTTCCTTACTTCGTGGGGGTGGGCTGCGCCCCTGCCTTTGACTTCAGGCAGGATATACGCAGATTCCGTACCCTCGGAATGCGAATTACGAATGGGGCCTACGCCAAAGAACTTGATTGCTTGCTGAGCTCCTAAATAAATGTTATTGTTACAGCATTAATTCTCCCGAGTCTTTCTGGTAGAAATATATATAGGTATATTGAAGCGGCAGTGGATTTCAGAATCCGCACCCTTCAGTATTTACATGTTATTTTAATCATAATCATGTAGCTCATAATCAGGATATATAGCCTACTGTATTGTTTGTTTACAATAATTTACTTTAGTGATTTAGTTTTCAATATCTCTCTGTTCTTTATAATAACAGAACAGATGTGAGTGTAATAGTTTATTCAGTGCTGTGTGGGTGAGGTATGCTATTCAACCTGCTTAAATGAAAATAATACCACATATACGCATTTTATAATTCAATGTTCTTGTTACTTGCTTTTTTTTTTTTTTTTTTGTCATTTTGTCCAAAGATGCTTATTTCCTAGGTTGAATCAAATTTCTTATTTGCACTTTAGTGATTGAGCATATTCCAAAATACCAATCAGTTTTCCTTCAATTCAACTGGCTCTCTTCCTTCCCTTGTGTCTCAGCTCCACCCCCATGCGAGGGAAGGATGTAGCCAAAGGAAAGTAAACGAAGCCAGAGAAATTGAAGGAAAACTTATTTGTATTAACCTGGATCAAACCAGAGGACACTGCCACTCCTGCAGCCCTCTCAACAAATTCACTCACCTCACTCGTCTCATTGGCAGGGGTGGAGGCACTGGTTTGCTCATCTCAAATGATTGGAAATTTGATCCCTTATCTCTATCTGGCAACAGCTCATTTGAAGCTACTCACAAATCAGGTAACCATTTGGACCTTATCTACACACGATACTGCTCCACAGACAACACTTTAGTTACTCCATTGCACACCTCAGACCACTTTCTCATCAACACAGTCTCACTCCCACTCGTCACATATTGACGCTTGGTCAGGACCCCTCGTCGTCACTTTTTTACGTACAGGGTACCCCTTGAAAGGCATTTTTCGACGTTAAAGAGCACCTATCATGGAATTTTGAAATTTACCTTTCATGTAGTGTGTAACATAGATCTAAGTGAACAAAAACACCCTGCAAAGTTTTGAAATATGACAGTGCACCGTATATATAGTTATTTTCTTTCAAAAGTAAGAGTCGACTCTGAGTCATTTTTAAGAATCGTTAGAAGACCGAAGCTTTTTCTCTGACTAGATGACGTCAACTTGTCAAGTTATTTGAATACGATACGCCCACTTATTGCGCTCCAAGACGCCAGTGAAAACTAGAAAACATCATGGAGACGAGACTGTGTTCTGAAGTGCGACTCAAAAGCAAACTTTTTTCATCTGCCCAAGGATGAGCATTTGAAGACTAAGTGGCTTGAAGACAAACCATACATCGTCGCGATTGAGTGTTTATTAGTCGTCAAATGTATGTTTCGCGATCTCAGAAAGCTTGTATTATGGACTTCTATAATGGCACATGGTATCTTCTTCGTCTGTCTGTACATGGACTACATGTGCACAGAGCGCCCTCCGGCTGCCAGTATGAATTGAAAACAACACATAAGAGACTCAATCGCTCATGATTAGGCTATATCTGCGCATTTTGAGGAAGTATTGAATAAAAAATACTCCTCTGTTTAGAAATTTGACACAGACATATGAGAAA
>JARQWZ010004737.1:45000-99514 GCA_033150135.1 Gobio occitaniae
TGAGTTAACATAAACTGTTGCTGTTTTTGGATATTAAAATGAACTCTGATATATGAATATATTCTGCAGAGAAAGAGAGGTTATGTCAACTCAACACTGGATCTAACATGCATTTTCACTGTCTCTCGTGTTCTCATCTTGCAATCATAATCATTGAATACGTGCTAGGGGCATAAAGTGGTTTGCAGCAATATGGTTAGAATGCATTATAATCATCCCAAATCCTTGTTAATGTACATAAAGACTTCATCCTAGTCTGTAAGATTGTATAGGGTGAATTCAGGGAGATTGGGATCACCCTGAATTCACCCCTATTTTAATATTAGAAACAGTGCTAATAATAGTATAGGCTAGATGCCAGATATATTATAAATTCTTTTAAGATAAATTTTTTTTAGTTTCTGTTTTTTCACGGTTCTCCCATGATAGACAACTAAACAAAATAACATGTAGGCCCTAATTTACTTGAGGTTCTACTATAAATGAGTCTTTTAAAATATGTATTAATTTAAATGAATGAATTATATATACAAATATTTAATTTAAATGTATGAATGAAGACTAGTAAGTCCTGAGTTTTTGAACAGATCTCTTGAATGAATGATACAATGATAGGCTACATCAAATATGTTTTATCAGTCACTGGTTGACACCTAGTGGAATACTATTGTAATAGAATCTTTATTTAAAACATTACTTTCAAAGGGCATTTACTCATTTTGATCACGGCTGCGGCAACATCAGCGTTTATATCCGGATTCCTGGCCATAAACTTTTATTCCAATATTTTCGTTATTATTTGATGTTTGCAAAACAGAAATAGCCATCTTTTAATAATAGTTCAAACAAGCCTTAAAATACATTTTGTTGTAGGCCAAATCTTGAACCAGACCTCAAAATGAATCCATAAGTAAACCAGCCACAGCTTCTTTTTAAGGTGAAGAAATTGGTCTTGCAATATTCCTAACTTGGAGACACTCAATTTTCAACTAAATATACAAATACATTTAATTACTAAACTAAATTAAATACATCAACTAAATAACTGATCTACCCACATTGTCACTAACTGAAATGAGCTGATGACATCACCGTCTTCTCCGGCGGCTGTACAGCTGAGTCAAATTCTGTTGCATTATTTTCCTGTTTAACACTGTGAAGCTGCTTTGAAACAATATGCATTATAAAAGTATTGTAAGTTGCATTAATAGGCTATAATATATATTAAAAACATGCATACAAAATAGGCTAAATAACAAACTAATAAAAAGTTGAAAATCTAAGCTTTTATTTCAAGAACTAAAGAGAAATATCAATACTGACTGAATCTTAATAAAATTACTGAAAAATCATAGCTTATCTTTCAAAAATAAACATCATAAATGCTAAAGTAAAGGTTTATTAAAAACACTTGTGTTAAGTGTTCTAGTTTTACATTTAGGCATTCAGCTGATTCTGTTAAACTGGCCATAGCCTGCCCTACACTAATCAAGGTTCGTTGATTTCCACATAAAAACAATGAGCCCAAATTACATTAGAGAACAGTTTCATTAAATCATATGTAACACGTTCCAACGTGTGCTTACGTGTTGTTAACGCGTACCTAAGGCGACCGGTCGGGAGTGCTGGTAACCGATCGTCTTCCCAACGTGTTGTTTTCGTGTTAAGACACGATGTAACATGTTTGTTTTTCTCACCTTAATTTAACGTTCTTATACTTCGATTGTATCCTCTAACTAGTCACCATTTGATTACAGCAATTGCTAATTAACAAAACGGGCAAGCTTTGACGGCTAATTCGGAAAAGCACGAGATATCCCACATATTTTTCTCCATCGGCCATTAAAACGAAAGGTTCAGGAATAGATATAATTTCGGAATGTGTCTTATTTAATATAAATACGCTGTACCATATTCAAATGCAGCGAAAACTGCAGTCAGTATTGATATTTTTCTTTAGTTCTTGACATAGGCGGAGCCAATGATTTTGTCTGAGCTTTGAACAATTAAAAAATATATATAATTAATATTTTCTCATTTTATTTGTCTTATCTTATCCTTTAAGTGTAGAATGAGTAAAGCTGGTTGTTTTAAGGATGACAAAAATGTTAATTTTAAAATTTTAGGCTGATTAATTTTAAGTAGATAGGCTATGCAAGTCTCAGACAACTGTTTTATGATAGAAATGTTCAGCTGCCGACAGTAATGCAAACTACTCAACTTTTTGTGAAATTTCGCCGTTTTGAATTGTAAAAATGCGATCATGATTCATGTAATTCATAAATGAATGTGACGACGAGGCAAAAAACGTTTGCATTTTCTACATAGGCAGGCCTATTAGACATACGAATAAGAGTGAACTCTTTTAAAATAAAATATTTGCAAGTTTAAATTGATTACTTCAAAAACTACAATTAGACCTAGAACTTTACCATTCATTTTTATTTATTTATTCCCTTAAATTCCTTTAATCCTTTAATTATTAAATTGATTCATTATTATTATTATTATTATCAGGGTGCGATTTGTGAAAAAAAAAAACAGAAGGGGGATGCTTTTAAAAAGTTTTTTTTTTCCTTTAAAAATAAATCACAGTGGATATTTTTTGGCAGCTATAAAACAAATAAATATTACAATAAATAAGCTTTGAAATATTAAATAGATTAGCTTCGATATTTGACCACTATTTAAAATGACACTAATAATTTTTAATTTCTGATTGGAATGTAAAATCAATCTGTAGTTATTAATATTTTGAATAGGCCTACAATAATGAGACACAAACCTGTACATATTCAATCACGTTTGCTCACATTTATTTTTGATCACCAGTACACAAGGCTACAAACTTTTAGTCCACATTTGGAGAAATATTTATTCACACGTTTACCTCATATTTCTTTAGATATAATAGAAACATAATTTCTTAATGACTCGCAGAAAGACGATCCTCTGCCGATCCATTAGTCAATATGGCGTGATAATAATTTAGGCTACCTTACGATGTCGGCAAATTTCAGCGTTCTGTCTCATTCACAGATCTAGCCTATAAATGATCAGTGGTCTCATTATATTTATCCGTCCGTTATTATATATATCTGCATAAGGTCACAGAGTGAGTTTTGAGCAGAAACATTGCATTAATCTCATACTGGCACTCTGAAATAAATGGTGCGCGGCTGACTTTATGAAAAACTCTGCATGGTTTGAGGCGCGTGAAACTGAGACAAGAGCGCTAACAGTTAAAGTCCATTTCAGTCCATTAGTTTGTAATTTAACCTATTTTGTATGCATGTTTTTTTAATATAGCCTATTAATGCAACTTACAAGTTAGGAATATTGCAAGACCAATTTCTTCACCTTAAAAAGAAGCTGCGGCTGGTTTACTTATGGGTTCATTTTGAAGTCTGGTAAAAATATGACAACAATATGTATTTAAGGCTTGTTTGAACTATTATTCATTAAAAGATTGGAATTATAAAAGACGAAAGTATTGGAATAAAAGTTTATGGTCCAGAAATATAAACTCTGATTTTGCGGCAGCCGTGATCAAAATGAGTAAATGACCTTTGAAAGTTATGCTTTAAATAAAGATTATTTTACAATAGTATTCCACTAGGTGATGTAGTTCATTGTATCATTAATTCAAGAGATCCGTTCAAAAACTCAGGATGAACTAGCCTAATCTTCATTCATAAAATATATTTTTTATATAGCCTATTAATTCATTCATTTAAATTAAAACATTTTTTAATAGACTCATTTATAGTACAACCTTTGTTTAGTTGTATTAATGTTTTGCTTTCAGAATCGTGGGAGAACCGTGAAAAAAATCCATATTATCCAGAAACAATTTTTTTTAATCTTAAAACAATTTATAATATATCTGGCATCTAGCCTATACTATTATTAGCACTGTTTATAATATTAAAATATACAATCTTACAAACTGGGATAAAGTCTGTATGTACATTACCAAGGATTTGGGATTGTATACAAGATGAGAAAATGAGAGACAGTGAAAATGCATGTTAGATCCAGTGTTGAGTTGACATGACCTCTCTCTCTCTGCAGAATATATTCATATATCAGAGTTCATTTTAATATCCAAAAACAGCAACAGTTTATGTTAACTCACTGTTTTACCAGCCCACGAGTCAGCGGAGTCAGCAGAGGGAATATCAGAAGCAAGGAGAGGAAATCATGGTAAAAATAACAAATTTTTTAATCTCAATGTGTTACTACCATGAAAAGTCAATGGACATGGTCCCATTACCTTGAAATTAAAACTCTTTATCTTCTAACTTTTAACTCTTACTTCTAAAACAATAACAGACCATATAATTTTTTTTTTTAAAAGAGCAAACGATGACATAAAAATTATATAACCTATATATAAATAAAATAATATGGGAAAATACAAAGACATTAATTAACAGTAGACTACTACTGTATGTACAGTTAAAATAGGTGAGTCTGGTGTTTGAAACATTAGCTCCTTCTGTCATGGAATACAGAGAAAGTCATGATAGGTTTTTCAGTTCGTGCACTCAGAAACACTTAGAATAGCTACAACATCTTTAAAGGCTTATTCAGGGAAGTACAGCAGGATGCAGGAAATGGTTGAGTATTCTTTTATGTAAAAATATCTGTATTTAGTGCTTGTAGTGTCCATTTAGAGTCTTTACACATCAGCTTGGATAGTTACATGGTAAAAAAATATATAATTTCAAGACGTTGACGTCACGTCATGTCGTCACGTGGGTCCACCCGTTCAGTAAGACGTTCAAAGTAGTGATGGGCAATCCGGCTCTTTTTCGTGAGCCGGCTCGTTTGACTCAGCTCACTGAAAAGAGCCGGCTCTTTTGGCTCACAAACGGCTCTTTAATTTTTTTTAATGTTTTGTCTATGATAGGTGTGAAAACAATTCTAATTAAAAGATTAAATTAAATAATAATACTCACAATGTCTCACAATTTCTTTAAAAGTGCATTAATTTATGAAAAAATAATACTATTAAACATTTGCATTTGCAACTGGTCCATTATAGAAGACTGCGTTGCTTTGGGTCGCGGATTAGGCCTACTTGACTGAGTGGATACATCTCCACGTAAGGTGCTGGCTCCAGTCGCACCTCCACCACCATCACTAGCAGGACCACTAGTTTCTCGAAGCTCCGCTAGCTTCACATTTGCTTTCACAGTTCGCATATGCCGGTGTAGGTTGTGGGTAGAACCGGCTTTATGTGAGATTTTGTTTTGGCAAATTCTACACTGTGCTTTGTCATTGTCTACATCATTAAAATGATTCCAAATGCTGCTGTGCTTCCGACTCATTTTCCTGCTTTTGTTTGAACTTTTCAAAGCTGTTTTTCCTCTCCTCTCCTCCGAGTTTGACAGTTGACACTGTGTGTCCGACGCGTGTGTGTGATGGCTCGGCCCCTCCCTCATGCCGTATAATTGGTTGACACCTCGTGTATGATTGACAGGAACAGAATGTGAGGCTGACCAGACAGTCGAAACGAATGTGTGCGCCTTTAGACCTATATCATTTTTTTTTGTTCTTTGAATTAGTCAATTATTGTAAATAAAATAAAATTCATTATTTAATTATGACATAATGATTTAATTTCTATAGGCTATATATTTTTTTAAATAGAGTCGGCTCTTCAGAAATGCGAGCCAGCTCCCGTCGTTCACCTAAAAGAGCCGGCTCATAGAGCCGACTCATTCGCGAACGACCCATCACTAGTTCAAAGTACAAGACGTTCGGATAGACGTTCGGATAGACGTTCGATCGGTCGGTCGGTCGTTTGGATGTTAGGTTTTGGCACGAATCACACCCCATAGGATCACACCCCATAGAAGTATAGGCCTAGGCCTTCCACTTCGTCACCTAGCAGCAGCATCGCCGCGTCAGACACGCTTCTGGTGTGCAGACACAGAAAACGCCACGCTTGCAGTGTGTAGCCGGCCTGAGAGAGGGGGGAGCGGGCGCAATCGAACAGTGGACACTAAAAATATACTCCGTCATTTTGTTCATACAGGACATCATTCAAACTGCAAAGTGTTTACTTATATTTGTATATCCCGTTCTTAAGCTTTATGCCACTTCTATCGTGAGAACGACTATTGCAGTTTATAACACAGCAGGTAGTGATGGGACATCTGAAGCGAGGCTCCGGAGCTTGTGTCGAGCAAAAAGGGGCGTTCCAGATGAAGCCCCGATTCGAGGCTTGTATCGTTTCCGTGAAAATCACGTGACGATGACAAACGAGGCCTCGGTTTCTGTTGAATACGTCATTGCTTCATTCTGAGTATCGCTTCCGGATAAAAGTGGTTCGAAACCTCGCGCCTCTTGTGGGGTTTGCAGTAGGCGTTTGCATTGGTGTTGAGGTGTTGGTTGTACGTAGTAGCGAGTAGTAGCGTGTTTGTAGTAGCATAGTTATCATTATATATCATAGCTTGTATTATATATTATATTACATTATACTTAGTTTAGTAGATTATTAGAGTAAATTAGTTCAGTAGATTATTAGAGTAAATTAGCCTATATCTAGTTGTAATACCTATAATATATATATTATTATTATTATTATTATTAATTTTATTTATAGGCGCCTTTCATGACACTCAAGGACACCTTACAAAGTTCACACAAAAGATAAAAGTTTCATCAAACAATAAAGACAATACAGATAGAAATATATATATATATATATATATATATATATATATATATATATATATATATTATTATTATATTATTATATGTATAGCCTCCCAGTTCCATGCACTATTGCACTCCCAATCAGCACTGCACACACAATAATTTCTTTACAATCATTTGAGCCATTCACTGTCATCACTAACCCAAAGAACTACTGAATAGTTGAACACAAAGTTGTGTGTTTGTGTGAGTTGTGTGTGCATAGGTTAATACAAGCAGAGTAAAATACTTTATTTAATACACAGGCAATAGAACAAGGGTGTGCCCACACCCTTGACAATTTGGTTGCTCAGGATGAATAGATTTGTGTGCGATACATTGCTTTGCACAGCAAGTGTCACTAGGGAGCACACTGTTTCATGAGGCTTCGGCTAAATGAACCTTTTGGTGAACCAATGGGCTGGAAAGCCTCAGTGGTTCAGAAAGCCTCATTTGGCCATCACTAACAGCAGGTAGACGGCATCTTGAACACTGCTTTCTTCCCTCCATGCAAAGAAGTCTGGCGCCCGTTGTGCCGCGGATTCCCAAAATGCTTTGCGTTTACCACTGGAATACGTCATGATGACGACACATTAGCAATCTCTATACTCTTAAAAGGAAGCAATAAATCAAACCGAATCCCATTAAAACAAATTCCATTCTTTTAAAATAAAAGCAACGTTAATGATATGAAGAATATTCGATTAAAAAAAAAATATATATACTTTCAACAGTACAATCGGAACTTTTGCATGGTGCGGATTACTGACGTCATCATATGGCGCAGATTAATGACGTCATCAAAGCGGGTTTGGGTCGAAGTTCATTAACCATCAAAATTAATGACGACAAAAATATTCTTTGTTAATGTTAAATTCAACGTACTAATACAGATTAAAATCATTTTCTGAACATGAACAGCTGTATTTGTTTTACCTAATACCAATAAAGATTAATAAATAGGCTACTGTATCAAATGTATTGCTCAGTTACCTGAAACCTTGTTAAGCTTTACCCTAAAAACAATTTTGTCTGATTCTGAGACAAATTATATGGTTGATAAAAAAAAAGAAATAAAATTGTTTAGTAACCTTCTGTTGAGAGACATTTAGCAACACAGACACAGCTTTATCCACTAAAACATTTATTCAGTTTTCAATTCAGTTTTTAAATCAATTTAATTTTTCAAGCTTGGGTTCAAAAGAAGAAAGAAAGAAAGACAAAGAAAGAGAGAAAGAAAGAGAGAGAGACAGAAAGAGACAGAAAGAAAGGAAAAAAAGAAAGCCAGAAAGAAAGAGACAGAAAGAGAGAAATAAAGAGAGAGAGAGACAGAAAGACAGAAAGAGAGAGAGAAAGAGAGAGAGACAGAAAGAAAGATAGGAAAAAAAGAAAGACAGAAAGAAAGATAGAGACAGAAAGAGACAGAAAGAAAGGAAAAAAGACAGAAAGAAAGAAAGAAAAAGAAAGACAGAAAGAAATAAAGACAGAAAGTAATAAAGACAGAAAGACAGACAGAAAGAAAGACAGAAAGAACCCACACAAATCTCTTTTTTCATCCATCCATTCATTCATGCTGTAGTAGCAGTCCATAGAACAGAATCCATCAAAATCTCTGCCTGAATAGAAAGCTCTAAAGATCCCCTTCTTTCCCTTGCCACAGTATCCAGTGGTGTTTTTGTAGATGCACCCACAGCCATCACACCTGGTGAGCTCGAACTCCACTCTGTACATCTTCCTCACATCTGGACTGACAGACTTCCAGTCAACAATACCTACACAAGAAATTAATGCAATAAACTATCTAAATATTTAAAATAAATAAATAAATATATATATATATATATATATATATATATATTTCTTTTAAGACAACATACTCTTCTGTCACTTGTTTCAAGAGCATCACTTGTGATAGCCTGCACAATGTAAAATTGTTAAAATACGGCAATACAATAGGTACAGAGGCACAAGACTTACCATGCTTATGAAGCACCCATGGCCATGCATAGGTTCTCAGAGACTGGAGTTTTTGCCTCTTGTATTCCTCCTTGGCTGCACATTAGTCTTTTCCTGTAGAATCTTCTGAAGTGTGTGCCTTCTCTTGCTATCCATCTTAAAACACAAATGCAATGTGTTTTAGTCTGTGGAGTATAAAGCCTTGTTTCAAGCCAAAAAACTAACCAGATATTTCACATAATTTAAAGAACATTTACTATTTGATTCCTAATATATGCCACAACACTTACCATAATTAAACGTTGATCCTGGAGATATCACTCTCTTGCAGAGTTTAGCTCCAACCCTAATCAAACACACCTGAAGCTAATCAAGGTCTTCAAAATTACAGGCAGGTGATTTTTTTTTTCAGGTTTGGAAAAGTTTCAGGTTTTGCCCTCCAGGATCAACGTTTCCCCACCCCTGATCTATGCAATTATGTTAATAGAAAAATAAAACAGGATACTCGTACGTGATCGTACGTGATCAAAAGATCAAGTAAATAATCAACATTTTTAAACAAATTCATATGTGCTACTAAAAATATACTTTTAATAATGGAAATGCACACCTATCAGTGAACTTGTTTCATAAATGTATTTAACATTTAATTATGCAACACTTTTTAAAGAAAGAAACAGTTATGTATGAAATCACAACTTGCATGCAATGTAATGAAATTTCCTTTCTTTCTGTTTTGCAGGATTACTTGCAGATTACTTTTATGAGCCAACCCTCACAAGAGCTACTAGTTAGTCGTAGCGAATCTTGCCGTAATCAGGTAAATTATATTTTTAGTATATCAGTATTTACTCATGAAATGCTCCCCTGAATCGTATGTAAATTCATTTTATTGTAACTGTCTTAATTTATATGTTTCAAAAACAATAGTAATTGCACATAGAGTAAGTGAGACTTTCTTGTTTTACAGCAGAGAAAAAAGACTAGACCCTTATATCGAAGCAAGCTAATCGAATAAGTCCTTTGTTTAGGGTGAGGAAAGAACATGGCCATCTTGTGCCCAAAGACGACAGAAAAGTGCGCAAGTCCATTGGTATGTCTTGTATTGATGTATTGTCTTGCTTTAATATGTAGTACAGAATTTGATGTTGATCTCTCAAAGGACAGCTGTGATCATTCTTTCTATACTCTGATAAAATACACACCATTATTCATGTCGAAATCTTTTTATAACTCCTAAAATGAGCAAATTAGGTTCTGTATCTTGGATTTATCTAAAATGGTAAATATTTGTTTCCCTTTTTGATACAATTATTATTAAAACGATTGCCTTTTAGCATAAAGGCTGGAACATTTTTGGCCTTCAATTCTTAAAAATGGCACCGTCTGTTTGTCTTAGATAAAAGCAGACATGTATTGAAGGGTTAAAAAAAAGCATTTAGTTGGTATAAACTCCAGGCATTTCTCTATTGTTTTGTAGACCATGGGTGGTTCTGTGTAGCTTTGGAAGATAATGAGTTGTGGCATATATTAGGAATCAAATAGTAAATGTTCTTTGAATTATGTGAAATATCTGGTTAGTTTTTTGGCTTGAAACAAGGCTTTATACTCCACAGACTAAAACACATTGCATTTGTGTTTTAAGATGGATAGCAAGAGAAGGCACACACTTCAGAAGATTCTACAGGAAAAGACTAATGTGCAGCCAAGGAGGAATACAAGAGGCAAAAACTCCAGTCTCTGAGAACCTATGCATGGCCATGGGTGCTTCATAAGCATGGTAAGTCTTGTGCCTCTGTACCTATTGTATTGCCGTATTTTAACAATTTTACATTGTGCAGGCTATCACAAGTGATGCTCTTGAAACAAGTGACAGAAGAGTATGTTGTATTAAAAGAAATCTAGCATCACTGGCAAAGGCTAAGAAGAGACCATGCCTTTCTAAAATATATTTTTAAAGATCTGCTGTTTAAAAGGTTGCTGTTGATATGGGTAAAATATTTTTTTTCAGTACTTGGCTAATATTATGTGCTGCAATATTATATACATAATGCTTCAATGTGTATATTATATAATGTACTGACTGCGGCTTTGTACATTTAAATTAGGAATGGGCAACTCTGGGCCTTTTGAAATGGAGAGTTTACCTCCAAGACTAATCGAGCATGCCTGGAATTTGTAACTAAAGTCTTCAGGTTTACTTATAGATAATTATAGGCAGGCAGGTGGGTTTGAGGTTGGAGCTAAATCTGCAGGACAATGGACACTGAGGGCCAGAGTAGCCAACCACTGCTTAAATCATGCAGAACATATGCTAACCTGACTACATTAAACTTAATTTGAATTGTGTTTTTTCTTTTACTTTTAGACCAGGACTGGAGAATGCCTGACAATGGGATGTTACAACTTCTTCCTCTGGTTGAGAAAAGGCTACACCACATCAGTGACCACATCATCTGTTTATCAATTATACACTATAGGGTACAAGTGGGCAAACTGTTTAGAAGAAGAAGAACAGGATAGAACATGGACATGATAGAGGGAAGAGCAAGAAACCAGTCTAGCTGTGATAATGAATCATTATTTTTCAACACAATATCAAATCTGTTTTCTGTATCATAGTTGACTGGATGGGATTCTGTGGCACTCATTTGTGTGGCTTCAGCAGCTGTGAATGGATTAATATGATGTTAATGTATTTTTGAAGACCCATTTTTATTTATCTTCAATCTAATTTTTCTTTATGCTACTTTATCAACTGTATACTATATCCTCCAATAAAGAGTTGAGTGATAAAGTATGGTGAATATTGTGTATGGTGTTTTTAAAGTAAATACACATTTTATGAGTTGATTTCGGTTATCTAAGTAATTAACAATATTATTTTACTTGAAACATAAACATTTTTCATCTGGTTATATAATATTTGGTACAACAATGCACCAAAAAGTTGCATTTGCATGCTGTGACAATATGCCAGTTTTCAGTGAAATAAAGGGAAGGATTTCAAACACTTCAAGCTTAACTGAAGATGATCCATGTTGATAAATCCGGTACATCTACTACTGCAATAAAAATTAAAGCATGCACATTACCGATGTCAGGTACGTGAAAATACATACAATTTTGGCAATGTCTCTTGTTATTTTACTTAATGGTGCATTGTCCTATATTTAATAATAATAGTGAAGTGTAAATCTAAATAGTTTTTGTTTACACTGGAAACTGGATAATGGCAAGTTGTTGTGGGTTCATCCATTATATTTATGGGTGTTTATCCATAAAAGAAAATAAATATGAATAATTATATTACATTTCTTTCAAATATTTCTGTATTTCATCAGATGGTCTCACAATACCCATCAAAACCTAATACAAGCATGATGTTAGAATAGAAAAGAGAAAATACTCTGATATTTAAATGTGACTCACAAGTTTGTTGTCCATGATGAGGAGAATAGATCTGTGTATGTTGTACTGCCCTTCCGCCCTCAGGGACCCAGTAGAGGCCCCTGGAAGAGCAAAAAAAAGCACATTTCAAATGGCTGTTACTCAAAGTCTGGTTAGCGTATCACAGAGAAAATTGGCAGGACAACTGCTTATGCTATGTTTACTAAATAATGTTGGGCACAGTTTTCAGACAGATATGGAAAGCTGGCATAAAGGTTTTCTAAAAGTGCTCACAGTAAAATATCAAATTTCAGCCTGCCCCTCATATATGTCATAAAGGTTTACACAATGAACATAATTAGATATCCAGTTGTCCATTAAAGATGTCATTTACTTAACATTTATTGTCTCATTATTAAACGTTTTAAACTACATTACCCATATACCTTTGTCAGTGTATCAATGCAATGGGAAACATGGCGCTGTAGTTCATTGAAGTGTGCAGAAATGCTTAGGGTTAGGGTTGGGATCTCGGTAAAGGAGTAATTTCTCACAACATAGTGACATTTTATAGTTAACTTAACGTATTACTAACGTAACAATAACACCAAAACATACTTTGTAACATGAAACGCTGTTTTATATCGGTTAAAAGATAGTCCAATCACAGCGAGTTCTGCGATAAAGTCCTAGCCAATGACAACGCAGCAGAACAGAGGCGTCACACTTACTTGTCCATTTATGGAAAATGATGACAGATCTCATCCGGTTCCAACTGAAGGGATATCCTTAAATATTTAATATTTAGGCTGCTAAATATTTATTTCTTCTAATTAATTAATACAACTCACATTTTAAAACAAAAATCTCCTTTGTGTGGTTAAACTGATGCATAGATATATATGGAAGAGAAACCTTTCTCTCTCTCTATATATATATATGTGTGTGTGTGTATTTATATATATATATATATATTAGATCACTTCTTTATGCCATCGTTCACCATCTGAACTCTTGGAATTAAAATAAATGTAACAAAAGCATAATGAATGCACACAATTTTGTAAGCATATTCCAATATTTAATGTCAAACAGTTTAAATACAAATGTAGCGGCCAAACTACTGCACAACAGTATAAAATAACCATGCTGCGGTACAAATAAAAGAAATGAGGTTAAACTTTATCTGAAAATATATTGGTTCTTTTCTTGCCTTTAAGAAATAAATAGGCAAAAACATTAAGAACATTTTACATTCTCAACTTTAAAACTATATAAACTATATCCTAGTGATTATTGTTCACTTCTATTGTAACTAAATGAAAGGCCAATTCAAATAGTTAATGATTATTATAAATGTTAACCATTTTCAGTAAGAAAATGCTTTAATAAAATACATTCATGTTACATTTACATTAGCAAGGTAGTGATATAATGATACCATATATTTAGTTATGGTGGACATTTACTATAGTGAATACTATACCACTGTAATAAAAGGTTTAATGAATACATATTGATTTCAAAAGGTGTTCACTCTCACTATCTTCATTTGTTCAAACAAACACTGTTATACAAATGCATATATATGCAAATATACAAATGCGGATATATACATTGGAATATAGCATCATGAAGTCGATGGCAATAAATATGTCCTTTACTAAAACTCCTGATGAGCACTGATGCTTTTTTGATAAAGGCATAAGCAGATATCAAGTACAGTTTATGAATATTGCTTCTGCATATATCGAAGAGATCATGAGGAGGAGTGGTACTCCACGTGAAGACTTTGAGAAACTGTGACATAGCAAAGGCTGCACCTCACTGGACATATCCTTCGCATGCCCAAACAACAACACCCCAAAACAGTTATGAAGTGGACCACACCAGGAAGACGCAGGAGACAGGGAAGACCAAGGAAGACATGAGACAGATGTTTCGTGAAGACCTGAAGAATGCAGGTGTTCCATGAGAAGATGTGAAGAACGTGGCCACAGATCGAATATGTTGGAGGACACATGTTGCCCAGTGTGCCCAGGACAGGACATGATGATAATGTTGTCCATTTACATAACTGTAGGATTTCCTTCTGTAAAAAGTGTTTCATAATTAAATGTTAAATACATTTATGTAACAAGTTCACTGATAGGTGTGCATTTCCATTATTAAAAGTATATTTTTAGTAGCACATATGAATTTGTTTAAAAATGTTGATTATTCACTTAATCTTTTGATCATGTAAATTATTTACATGCAAACGGGACGTTATCAGCAGTGCAACTGATGACAAAATAATTGAATATCTGATGTTATGTGAGCATTTCCACTCTTGCAAACAGAGGTAGGTCATGAGGTGTGAAGAGACCTCCCCAATGGCCTAATTTGTAATCATTTTAAAGAATACATTGGACCTAATATAAACTTTTCTTTCTGGGACTGCTTTCCAAGAAGGGGCGCAACTGATTTACAAAAATCATGATAAATATGTACAGGAATTGAGGCTGTAGCCAATGGCAGGAGTCGGAGTAAAAGCTGCAGGATTATGTACGAGTATTTGTACAAATTTGTATCATATGAATTTGACAGCTTGTTAAATCTTGTGAATTATTAAGACTTTGAGAATATGTTCTCACTGATTGAGCCATGGGGTTTGTAAGAATATGTTTAAGAAACAACAAATGCTTGATAAAGAGTTCAAACCAACACATACTTACCATTGCAAATATTTGCTGTTGCTGCTTTCGGTCTTCTCCATTACTTTTCCATGAACAAGAATGGGCTGACTGAGTCCGAAAGGCCCTTTTGGTCTTTTCAGGTAAAAAAAAAGAAAGAAAGAGAAAAAGTCATAATATATAACACATACATTATATACAGGACAAAGTACTATTTACATCACAATATTTTTATTTTACATTAAAAGGCATTAAAAGCATGGTAAGTGTTGTGGCTACTGTCTATTTACAACAAACATCGCATTAAAACTACCAATACTGTGGTAAAAGCATGGTAAGTGTTGTGGTTACTGTCTATTTACAACAAACATCACATTACAACTAAGGTTACAGCTAAAAGCATGGCAAGTGTTGTTTTTATTGAGCTTCTACTACAAATGTCACGTTGGAACTACACTAGTTGTTATTATTAAATATGAATAACTGTTTAAAAGGGCTATAGCACGTCACGTGACAGTGTTTAATCGCCCTATTAGCAAGTTGTGTTGATTTAGAAAACAAAGAAATGCGAAGCCTGAGTGGAAATGAAAGATATAATGCAGTGACTGAACATAATCTGATCAATAACGACAGAAAATACTTTATATCAAACATTCATGGCTACTCACCAACATGTGGCCAACGTGCACTGATGCCAAACATCGCGATGTATTCTGAATGAGACTTCTTCAGCGAGATTTCATACCGATAGAATACCGTCAAAGGTTTCCCATTGAAAGCAATGGAGTTCCCAGTTCGTCTATAGTCTGACGCCGAGGGGTATGGCAGTACCTGTGTCGTCTTCATTATGACGCCGCGGTGCGGATGGAAACGCAGATCGCTTTTGGGTCTTTTCTTCACACAAATCAATCGTTTGGCCTCGGAACAGTTGGAATACTTGACATTTTTCAATAAAGTGTGCATGTTGTCTGTTATATTCTGTGTTTTATATCATATAACGCAAATGGGTAGGTTAAGGGGCGGGGTTAGGCTACTTTCAAACGTGTCTGAATAGCGTAAATACAAATCAATAAATGTAAATAAAATAATGCTGGCTGATTAAATTGAGAATCATACTCCAACATGTCATAATGGAAAAATTATAACCCAATAAATAGTTACATCGTGATAACATTCACATGCCCAACACGTCTGTGTATGACGCCAAAGGTGTCTCATTGGAATCACTGCAGTACCCTTAACGTCGAAAAATGCCTTTCAAGGGGTACCCTGTACGTAAAAAAGTGACGACGAGGGGTCCTGACCAAGCGTCAATATGTGACGAGTGGGAGTGAGACTGTGTTGTTCTCATCACTCTTAGCCTCATACTGACTCCTGACACAACACACACTCCTCCGCAGGTCACCTTTCGGTGTAATCTACGCTCACTCTCTTCCTCTCACCTGTCCACTATGGTTTCATCCTCACTCCCTCCACCTGCTCAGTTCTCAGCACTGGACACTAACGGTGCTACTGACACTCTTTGCTCCACTCTAACATCTTGCTTGGACAACTTTTGTCCCGTTTTATCCAGACCAGCCTGCACCACCCCCTCTGCCCCCTGGCTGTCTGATGTTCTCCGTGAACATCGCTCTGGACTACGGGCGGCAGAGAGGAAATGGCGCAAAACTAAAAACGCTACTGACCTAACCCTGTATCAGTCTCTTCTCGCTTCTTTCTCTGCAAATGTCTCCACTGCTAAAACTACATACTATCACAACAAGATCAACAACTGCTCTGACTCTCGCACACTTTACAAAACGTTCTCTTCGCTCCTTTGTCCCCCCCCCCCTTCATCAACGCTTACAGCTGACGACTTTACATCATTCTTCACAAACAAAACAGCCAATTCTCCACACCACAAACTGACACACACATCTCAACAACCAACACACACATGCTCCCCTCCTTTTCTCTGCTCTCCGAAGCAGAAGTCTCCAAATTCATCCTTTCCAATCACCCCACTACCTGTCCGCTTGATCCTATCCCCACTCACCTCCTTCAGGCCATTTGTTCTTCTGTTACTCCTGCACTCACTCACATTGTCAACACCTCTCTGCAAACTGCGACCTTCCCCACAGCATTTAAGCAGGCTCAGGTAACCCCATTGCTTAAGAAACCCTCTCTGAACCCAGCACTTTTAGAAAACTACAGACCGGTATCCCTTCTGCCTTTTATTGCAAAGACACTTGAGCGAGTTGTGTTCAACCAACTCTCTATGTTTCTTGAACAGAACAACCTCCTGGACATCAACCAATCCGGCTTCAAAAGCGGCCACTCAACTGAGACTGCCCTGCTCTTGGTTACTGAAGCACAGAGACAGGCAAGAGCAGCTTCCAAATCCACAGTACTTATCTTACTGGATTTATCTGCTGCTTTTGTCACAGTTAATCACCAGATCCTCCTGTCAACTCTCATGAAGATGGGCATCTCAGGAACTGCTCTCCAGTGGTTCAAGTCTTACCTCTCAGGTAGGTCCTTCAGGGTGTCATGGAGAGGTGAAGTGTCTAAGTCACACAATCTAGCCACTGGCGTTCCCCAGGGCTCACTGCTTGGACCACTTCTCTTCTCCATCTACATGTCATCACTAGGATCTCACACTCAACTCTACTTCTCATTTCAACCAGATGATCCTACAGTTGGTGTTCGTATCGCTGCCTGCCTAACAAACATTTCTGCCTGGATGGAGGAACATCACCTGCAACTCAACCTTGTAAAGACAGAACTGCTTGTGGTCTCAGCCAACCCAGCACTTCACCATACTCTCTCCATTCAGCTAGGTTCATCAACCATAACTCCATCCAGGACAGCCAGGAACCTTGGAGTTGTGATTGATGATCAGCTAAAATTCACTGACCACATTACTGCAGCAACCCGGTCCTGCAGATTTGCGTTATACAAAATTAGGAATATTAGACCCTTCCTATCAGAGCAGGCCACACAACTACTGGTCCAAGCTCTTGTTCTCTCCAGACTGGACTACTGTAATGCTCTTCTTCCGGCCTGCACTATCAAACCCTTGCAACTGATCCAGAATGCAGCGGCGAGGATGGTCTTTAATGAGCCGAAGAGAGCGCACGTCACCCCTCTCTTCATCAGTCCGCACCGGCTGCCAATAGCCGCTCGAATCAAATTCAAGACACTTGTGCTCGCCTACAAAGCAACCACTGGCTCTGCACCAATATACCTAAACTCGCTTGTTCAGACTTACACACCCTCCAGAAGCTTACGTACTGCAAGTGAACGACGCCTTGTGGTGCCATCCCATAGAGGCATGAAATCACTCTCACAGACCTTTTCCTGGACCATTTCCACCTGGTGGAATGACCTGCCTATCTCTATTCGAGCAGCCGAGTCTGTAGCCATTTTCAAAAAACATCTAAAGACACATCTTTTCCAGCAGCACCTGACCAATCAAAAATCACTTATCATTCTATTCATTTTCTGTTTGTCTATTTATAAAAATAGTAGAATTTGTATATGCATCAGTTTTTATACCTGTGTCTCAGTGTGCGTATCATAGTATGTAAGATTAAAATAAGTGTGTGCCAAAGCATATAGTATGTTGAAGAGTATACCAAAAGTCCCCAGATGATATACTATTTCTGGTTGATTTTTGAACTCTAAACAATTAAAATTGCCCACAATTCATTATGCTTTGAAGGAGGATTCGGTTCAGATCTACAAACACACAGAGATGCCCTGAAATGGGTTTAGGTCATTAATAATCAATATCTCACCTGATTAAAAACATTTATTTAATGTTAAAACGAAGGACACCAGGTTGGTCTAATAATAATGTGCCATAAGAGAGCAAAAAGTGCAACAATTTCTCTGCATATAAGACATGACTGACAGATCAATGTGCTTGTGTGCTCTCCACCCCGTTGGAAAGAGTTGCGTGCAAATACGCCCTTTTGGAGTAGCTTATCTGCTTACAGTTAATTGTGCCTCATGGAAATTCACAGGCCCACAAAGGGACAATCAGTTATCAAGAGAA
The DNA here is from genome assembly GCA_033150135.1 of Gobio occitaniae. Classification (NCBI taxonomy): domain Eukaryota; kingdom Metazoa; phylum Chordata; class Actinopteri; order Cypriniformes; family Gobionidae; genus Gobio; species Gobio occitaniae. The sequence continues at coordinate 63,769 of JARQWZ010004737.1, forward strand.
CAGATATCAAAACTGAAAGTAACTGCTGCGAAATTCAGTCACTTAGTTACAGGATAAATAGCTGAGTTTCTTAGAAACTGAAAGAGATCAACATACACTGTCAGACTGACTTGCAGGTAGGACCCATTTTCTGAAGAAAAATTTCACCAAATTTAAATGTAAACTGTATAATAGCCTATGAATAAACATTTCAGAGCTACCATGGATGCAGACCACATATTTATGTATTTAATGCTTACAAAAAGTCACAGCAACATAAAATAAGTGTGTTTAATTTATTTTACTCCTGTGATCATAATGCAGCTAGTCCAGTTATCAATACATAATTTTGTTAATGTCATAACAAAATATTTAAAATTGTCACTGTGAGCCACACTGGTCAAAATGTTTAGATGTTTTTTTTTCACCTTGGACATATTTTTGTTATATACAAATTTCATGCTTTTTTTAACATCTTTTGTTGACACTAACTGCTTTCTATAAAATAATGACAGTTTTTTGTAGCTGAATGCTCTTGAGGATCACATTTTCTGTATACAGATTCAGACAGTGGGTAAAAATGTACTGGCAAAAGTCAGTAATGTAGTGCACAAAAAGAAAATGAACATTTGTATTCATATACATTTATTTTTTGAAGAAATGTGTTACATGTAAGCTTAAAATTCACTGTTGTTTTTTCATTTTTACACATTCTATTGTGTCTTTATCTAACACATACATCTTCTTACATATCTTCCTCTTCCATGACAAAAATCTTCAGTTTACATGCAATACATTTCTACAAAAATAAATGTACAAATGTACAAATGAGCACTGATGTAGCTGTTGCTGTTCAGGGTTGTGATATAGGATATAAGAATGGGATGTCAAAGTTCATGTGCATGTAAAGGGAGGCATCCTAAAACTTTTGGCAAAAACATATATATATATATATTGCCAAAAGTTTTGGGATGCCTGCCTTTACATGCACATGAACATTAATGACATCCCATTCTTAAAGGGTTAGTTCACCCAAAAACGAAAATAATGTAATTTATTACTCAGCCTCATGCCATTCCACACCCGTAAGACCTCCGTTCATCTTTGGAACACAAATCTATTTTTGTTGAAATCCTAAGGCTCAGTGAGGCCTCCATAGGGAGCAAAGCAATTTACACTCTCAAGATCCATTAATGTACTAAAAACATTTAAATCAGTCCATGTGAATACAGTGGTTCAATATTAATATTATAGCGACGATAATATTTTTGGTGCGCCAAAAAAACGGAATAACAACTTAAATAGTGATAACCGATTTCAAAAGCTTCGGAGTGTATCGAATCAGCGAGTCGAATGATGATTCGGATCGCGTGTCAAATCGCCAAACTGCTGAAATCACGTGACTTAGGCACTCCGAACCACTGAATCAACTCGCTGATTCGATATGATCCGAGGCTTCATGCAGCAGTGTTTTGAAAGTTTTTTAGGCCAAAACATTTTTTGTATATGCCGGGGGGATGAGTGGAAAACTGCCTTCATCACATACAGCAAACATCTCCTCACTATCCGCTAGCTGCCTGTCTCCTGAACACACTGTAGAAAAACGCGGTCTCTGTAGTCAACACAAGCTCCACAAACGGCAACAAAAACAAACTTCGTCTTGACAACGAAACATAATAAACAGTGCTCCAGCCAATAAACGACAAGAATGATTTGGGGGGGGAGGTTTGGGGTTAGTGCGCGTACACATGAAGGGGGGTGTGTAGAAGAGAGAAGCATAAAGAGGGAAGTTCGAATTATATGATTTTGATATGGCCGACACACGACCAAAGAGACGAAGTCCCGAATTTACATCGGAAAAGCCTTCAAAAGGTGACAAGAACTACGGCGGCAGAAGGGCTTCCAATCAGGAAGCACGGAGGGGAGGGGGAGGAGGAGGAGGGAGGGTCTAGCTATAGCCTCTGTTTTGTGTGATAACACTTCAAACGTCACAAGAAGTTACTCCACCCAGGATCGCTTAGAGCATCCATTAAAAAGTCCACATTCTGCACTACATACTAAGTCTTCTAGACCATAGCATTGCTTTATATGGACTGATTTTATGGTAGGTATTGGACTTTAGTGATATTAAACATCACTGTATGGAAAATATTTCAAAAGATTTTTTTAAAATCTAAAATAGGCCTATTTATTAATTGTAATGTGCAGAAGACCAATTATAACCTAAAGTGTGTCAGTCATTCATTAATGTAAATGATAAGCATTTCAATAAATCTATCAAATATAAATCTATATTTGTAGTATGTTAGTAAGTGGTGTTTAAAATTGCTCTGTGCATAATGAGCTAGTGAGTTTATGGTGAGATATGTTGTGGTTGTTATGGGCTGCTTTGTGCCAGAAAGTCCAGGGCCACTTTTTTGCCCCCTGCAGTCTGCCCTGGGTTGAAGTCAGGACTCTGTGCAGACCAGTCAAGTTCCTCCACACCAAACTTGCTCATCCATGTGTTTATGGACCTTGCTTTGTGCACTGATGCGCAGTCATGTTGGAACAGGAAGGGGCCATCTCCAAACTGTTCCCACAAAGATGGGAGCATGACATTTTCTTGGTATGCTAAGCATTAAGAGTTCCTTTCACTGAAACTAAGGGGCCAAGCATAACCCCTGAAAAACAACCCCACACCATAATCCCCCCTCCACCAAACTTTACACTTGGCACAATGCAATCAGGCAACTACGTTCTCCTGGCAACCACCAAACCCAGACTCGTCCAGTGGATTGCCAGACAGAGAAGTGTGATTTGTCACTCCAGAGAACACGTCTCCACAGCTCTAGAGTCCAGTTGCGGCGTGCTGTACACCACTGCATCCGGCGCTTTGCATTGCACTTGGTGATGTAAGGCTTGGATGCAACTGCTCGGCCATGGAAACCCATTCCATGAAGCTCTCTACGCACTGTTCTTGAGCTTGTCTGAAGGCCACATGAAGTTTGGAGGTAACTATTGACTCTGCAGAAAGTTGGCGACTTTTGCATATGCGCTGACCCCGCTCTGTGATTTTACGTGGCTTACCTGTTGTTCCCATTTGCTTCCACTTTGTTATAATAACACTAACAGTTGACCATATTTAATAGTGAGGAAATTTCACGAATGGACTTATTGCACAGGTGGCAACCCATCACGGTACCACACTTGAAATCACTGAGCTCCTGAGAGCGACCCATTCTTTCACAAATGTTTGTAGAAGTGTATGAATGCCTAGGTGCTTGATTTTATTCACCTGTGGCCATGGATGTGATTGGAACAACTGAATTCAATAATTTGGAGGGGTGTCCCAATACTTTTGTCAATATAGTGAGTATATATATATATATATATAGTATATGCACTCACCTAAAGGATTATTAGGAACACCTGTTCAATTTCTCATTAATGCAATTATCTAATCAACCAATCACATGGCAGTTGCTTCAATGCATTTAGGGGTGTGGTCCTAGTCAAGACAATCTCCTGAACTCCAAACTGAATGTCAGAATGGGAAAGAAAGGTGATTTAAGCAATTCTGAGCGTGGCATGGTTGTTGGTGCCATACGGGCTGGTCTGAGTATTTCACAATCTGCTCAGTTCCTGGGATTTTCACGCACAACCATTTCTAGGGTTTACAAAGAATGTTGTGAAAAGGGAAAAACATCCAGTATGCGGCAGTCCTGTGGGCGAAAATGCCTTGTTGATGCTAGAGGTCAGAGGAGAATGGGCCGACTGATTCAAGCTGATAGAAGAGTAACTTTGACTTAAATAACCACTCGTTACAACCGAGGTATGCAGCAAAGCATTTGTGAAGCCACAACACACACAACCTTGAGGCGGATGGGCTACAACAGCAGAAGACCCCACCGGGTACCACTCATCTCCACTGACATCACATCTGATATTTAAAATTTTAAAAATTAAAATGTCTTAAAATTTCCTGTGACCAAGTCGTGTCACGTAGTGGCACAGAGAAGACATCCCTAAGGGTGTTTAGATGGGAGGGACTGAGACAAAGCAACAAACACCACAATGGCACATTGATTGATTGATTTGTTTGTTTGTTTATTTATTTGTTTATTTTTCAGATTTTTCATCATTTTGATAATTTAATACTATTATACTAACCAATATTTTATCTTCTTATATTAGGACAAAGACGTTGCTAGGATGGGGATATTAGATTATATCAAATCCTATTATCCTTTTCGTTCAAGTTCTCAACCTGGTCCTGCTTCTCCTTCTTCTCATTCTTCTCCAGGTAAATTATGATTTTCTCAAACAAAAATTAGGGTTATATTATCCTGAAAAAATGATTAATGTCCACAAACTGAAATAAATTCTTCCAATGAATTTGATTTAAATAAGAGGGACTAGTGTTATTTATAGTTGTTTTAAATAATCCTTGAGCCCATAATATATTATGAAATTACAACAGTAAGTAAATAAACAAATACATTCATTAAAATTGAAAATGACAAAGTTCTTTTTGGTTAAACAGAGTATGACAGGCCATGGAGAACAATGAACTGGAGGTATGGAAATATTTTTTTTTTCTCCTGCCAGAACAAGCTATCCATGTTTTATCCATCAATTATATCTTTCATTGGTCAATTGTAGCCAAAACTGCAGTCAAGTATTTTTCTACAATAGCCACTAAAGTGTATGATATAGTTTCATGTAACATTTTCTTCTTGCATTTTTAAAGTGTTCTTGGAATTTTGTTAAAAACATGTTGCATCTCATATCTTGCATTGCATTTAAGTCTATGGTTATTCTCACAAAATCCCCCGACCACCCCCTTTAAACTCCCTTCCTAGTGAAGATGGACCAAACCTTTTGACAACAATAACCAACTTCCAACATGGGAACCCAGAAGTCAACACCCTCAGGATTCTTCTGCATGGACCAGTAGGTGCTGGAAAATCAAGCTTCTTCAACTCTGTGAATAATGCTCTCCAGGGGCGCATCACCACCAGAGCCCTGGCACAAACAGTAGGCCTAGCTGCAAGAACTTTCACTTTGCAGGTATAAGCTTAAATGTGAAATGTACTGTATATATTATATACACTTATAGATATTTTATATTTATATGAAAGCCATGTTAAGAAGTGCACTGCTGTAATTTTCATAAGAATTACAATTCTTTTATTTGATTTTTACATTTTAAAGAAACGCTTTAATTCTAAACTCTTAAACAATGTTTGGGTTTTGTTTTCAGTGCAAAACATACAAAGTGAAGAAGGGCACGGCTGGCTCTTTCTTTCCTTTCACGTTCACTGACATCGCCGGTATGCATCACGGAGGTACTGGAATACATACTGATGACATCATCCAATTATTAAACGGTTGCATCAACGATGGCTATCCTGTAAGTGCATTTAATACAGACGTCGGATTTTTAATTCAAGTACTGTATCATAAAGTCCTTTTGCATTGTGTGGAAGTAAACTGAGCTGATGGTTCAAAAAAGTGTGATAAACTTCACTCCAGAAATACTGGCAAACCGATTCAGTGCAAAAAGAGTGTAATGCTTGCAATACTACATTTTAAGTGGTCAACTACAAGTCAAACTTTTTTTTCCAGTTCTATTGTTGTTGTTTCCCATAATGCAACACATTCTTGTAATTTATTTCATGCTTCTATCTCTTCAGTTTAACCCATTAAGGCCAATTACTGAAGAAGACCCAAGGTACAAAAGGAACCCCATTCTGAAAGACAGGATTCACTGTCTGGTGGCTGTTCTTCCTGCCAGCACTGTTTCTATGATTGATGAGGATATAATTAGGCAAATGAGAGAAGTTCGGGAGAAAGCACGAGACTTGGGTGAGTCATATTGAATATCAAAATACCATATTTGGTGCACAAGTTTCCTCCCTGGCTCTTAATATTTGATACTTTCATGAGAGAAAACGTTTGCACCTTTTGTAATTGTGTTCTGTATGAGTCCCATTTGATTGGTTGGATCTCAATTTAGATAATGTAAAATAAAAAACTAATATATGCATAAAATGCTGGAAAAACAAAGGCTGTGCAGGACCTAGAGGATTTTACTTAAAAAAAAATGTGAAGCATAACTTCTTAGATATTCATGCATAACTATAATAAAACAGTCAATGATCCTCAAGGACGCTACACACCATCTTACAAGAGCTAGGAAGTAAACTTTGAACAGCATCATTTGTGTAAATTGAGTTTATTTTGTATTGTGGAATATAATTATTGTTCACTGTACCACAGGCATTCCTCAAGTCATAATCATGACCAAGGTGGATGAAGCATGCCCACTAGTTAAAGACAATCTTGAGAATATCTACACAAGCAAAATAATAAAAAAGAAGGTATTTGGATTTAAATTTGTGACCAAGTAATAGCTTGAATAGACTTTTTACAACTTAATTTCACCATAATTAAAAGCTACTATTTTTGTTACATACTAAATAAACACCAGAAGAAATAGCCACCACATTTTTATCTCAGACTTCATTACCCATAACCCACTTCCTGGACTGATCAGCCATGATCACCTCCAGCTGTGTTTTAAGAAGGTGATTAAATAGGGTGAGACTGATCAGTCTCACCCTATTTAATCCCTGGTTTCTGTCTCATTCATTATTCAGTCTTTCTAATGTTAACACTGCTTCCCTAGACAGGGTTTTCCCAGGAAAAAATGACTATAAATTGCTTTTTGCAGATGGAGGAGTGTTCTAGCAGACTGGGAGTTCCTGTGAGCTGCATTTATCCTGTAAAAAACTACCATGAGGAACGTACTGCTAACATAAAAATTGATATTTTGATTTTAGATGCATTGAAAAATATTCTTAACTTTGCTAATGATTATGTGGAGGACCAAGAGGATAGTTAAAAGGCTACTTACGAATTATATATATATATATATTAGTCTTTTCCATTCTATTGGCCCTTTGGTGGTGTATATTTGTATAACATCTCTGATATCAGTCTGTAGTCGATGAAGGTAACAAACTGCACAGCATATAATCATAATTATCCTAAGAATATGGAATAGCGTGTTTATAATCATTTTCTTCAGTGCTCAATGTTACACTCAACCTGCTTTTTTAAACGTGACTTTATTGTTTTTTTTTTCAGTGACAGGACATTCACACCTTCAACACTGATAATATCAGTAAAGATGTGTGTGCGTAGTAGTTTTTCAGTGTGGGTGAGATATGCTATTATTAAACCTACTTTTATATAAGTTAGATCTGTTTTTTTTGTGCTATTTTTATTGTATATTTTTGATTCAGACGTATTGTTTATTGCTGCTTGGACAATAATCCCTGTGATTTAAACCTAAATAAATATATATGAGAAAATATTAAATGTTGGCAACATTGTTTTCTGTTTATTCTAGGCTCATGCAACTGAATGTTTTAAATCCTTCAAGGCATTTATGCAGTCATAATAAAAATAAAAAAAACAGTGTTGTCTTAACATGCAGCAGTTTTAAAGTGCAATTCTTTTGAACATAATATCTGTTTTAAAGGAGGTAGAAAAATTATACATTAAAATTAATTTAATGAGACACACACGCATATATATATATAGACCTGACACCTGCAGATTCATTTTGGTGTTAATAATGTGTCCATAAAAACGCATAATTACTTAGCAAATATGTTTCGGATTATGACAATTCAATTATGTTTGCCTTGTGATTATTGATCATAATGTTGAATGTGTGGGTGAGAGTTACGGAAATCATTTGCGAATGTATATTCCTAAGTGCCTGTGGCAGAAGGGACAGGTATGATGAGCATCTTGAAACCCCCTGACAAAGAATGGGATGAGACAAAATCCACAAATAAGCCTGTAAAACAATGTAATGAAGACAGAAATAAGTCAGACACAATAAGAAATGACAGATGTAATAAAAAATAAATCAAAAAAAGAGTCACAGTTACCGCACAATTTTGCCAATAATTCACTTACCCAAGTAAGGTCATTAAAAGACACATGCCCCATGCAGCAGAACCGGGTTTATATTCCACATTAGTGATGATGCTCTTATGGCAGTACTGGCACACAGTCGCTGTTGGAGTGTCCCCCAAAACAATAACCCTCTGCTGTGGCTGCACCATGATCACTTGAGGGGCGACAACCCTCACCTCCTGCTTCATGAACACTTTGATGGTGAAAAAACATTGTTATTGCAGATGAAATATAACATTAAATAAAAAAAATGTTATCAGGTTAAACTTTTATTTTCACTCACTCATATCTTTATCTAAACCGCTCACTGTCAGTCGTGCACATCCGCCATGTTTTGTAGATTTTTGAACACTTTTTAATTGTGTTTGTAGTTCTGAACCGCAATGTAAGTTCCAAATCGCAATGGTTTGTGGGCAATATTAGCCTTTAGAGTGTGCATGGATCCACACTTCAAAAATCTACCAGAAATGGTAGACCATCCGGGGGCTTTTGACATACTCTTTTCAACATACTTTGCTTTGGGACGTGTATTCTAATCTCCAACCTCACATACTATTTAAGATGGATAGTATGGACAATGGGACGCAGGGACAGATTCATTGAGCAAAACGATTCTTGCTGGGAGACACACTTTTCTACACTTTCTTCTTTGGCACTTTTTTCGAGCACAAATACACAGTAACTTGCACAGTTCCACAACATTAACTTATTTACTGAAATATGGCATATAATAATATTTTTTTTAATTCATAAAAGAAAATATGTTAAAAATCATGGTTCAGTCCCATTCATTTACAACAAATTGTGTCCATTGCTTTAGTATACTGTAACAGGCTTCTGCTGTATACTACACATTTCTGGAAAATGTCATCCAGGTATTTCATACATTCACAGAAAAATTTGGATACTGTGCTCAGTGTGCATATATACAATACACCGATCAGGCATAACATTATGACCTAATATATGTTCTAATATTGTGTTGGTCCACCTTTTGATGCCAAAACAGCCCTGACCCGTCGAGGCATGATGGACTCCACTAGACCCCTGAAGGTGTGCTGTGGTATCGGCACCAAGATGTTAGCAGTAGATCCTTTAAGTCCTGTAAGTTGCGAAGTGGGGCCTCCATGGATCTGACTTGTTTGTTCTGCACATCCCACAGATGCTCGAATTTGGAGGCCAAGTCAACACCTCAAACTCGTTGTTGTGGTCCTCAAAACATACCTGAACAATTTTTGCTTTGTGGCAGGGCTCATTATCCTGCCGAAAGAGGCCACAGCCACCAGGGAATACCATTTCCATGAAAGGGAGCACATGGTCTCCCTATATATAGGCTATATATATATATATATATATATATATATATATATATATATATATATATATATATATATATATATATATATATATATATATATATATATATATATATATATATATATATATATATATATATATATATAAAATGAAAATATGCCTACATTACCTTCCTTCTTTTAGAATTACTCAAATCTAGTAAATACCATCAGATATGTTCTGATTCAGTCATTGCAACAACAACAAAAAAAGATAAATAATCTATCAGTAGGAGAATAAAACACACTGTATTATTTCTTGCCAGCAGTGCTCACATAGTAACCAATTATAGGCTAATTGTAATGGAGCAGTGCTTCTACACCGAAGCAAGTTCACTACAAACTAGAACAAAGCCAAGCATGTTGAGAATAACCTGGTTGAATAAGCATTACTAAATCAATATGAGGTGCTCTGTTTTCAGTACACTTAGCAAATATATTAGCATGACACATTATGAACTATCGATGTTCGATGTTCATCGAAATGTCTTTAAAGGCCACTTGTGTTTGTTTACATTTTAATCTTTCAGGTTTCATTCTGGATCAAGTAGGATAGGAATGAAAAGAGCAAGAGGGAACCAACACAACACAGTCTCACTCCCACTCGTCACATATTGACGCTTGGTCAGGACCCCTCGTCGTCACTTTTTTACGTAGGGTACCCCTTGAAAGGCATTTTTCGACGTTAAGGGTACTGCAGTGATTCCAATGAGAAACCTTTGGCGTCATACATAGACGTGTTGGGCATGTGAATGTTATCATGATGTATTTATTGGGTTATAATTTTTCCATTATGATTTGTTGGAGTATGATTCTCAATTTAATCAGCCAGCATTATTTTATTTACATTTATTGATTTGTATTTACGCTATTCAGACACGTTTGAAAGTAGCCCAACCCCGCCCCTTAACCTACCCATTTGCGTTATATGATATAAAACACAGAATATAACAGACAACATGCACACTTTACTGAAAAATGTCAAGTATTCCAACTGTTCCGAGGCCAAACGATTGATTTGTGTGAAGAAAAGACCCAAAAGCGATCTGTACAATAAAAACAACCTTAGTTGTAATGTGATATTTGTTGTAAATAGACAGTAACCACAACACTTACCATGCTTTTATTGCCTTTTAATGTAAAATCCAAATATTGTGATGTAAATAGTACTTTGTCCTGTATATAATGTATGTGTTATATATTATGACTTTTTCTCTTTCTTTTTTTTTAACCTGAAACGACCAAAAGGGCCTTTCGGACTCAGTCAGCCCATTCTTGTTCATGGAAAAGTAATGGAGAAGACCGAAAGCAGCAACAGCAAATACATTTGCAATGGTAAGTATGTGTTGGTTTGAACTCTTTATCAAGCATTTGTTGTTTCTTAAACATATTCTTACAAACCCCATGGCTCAATCAGTGAGAACATGTTCTCAAAGTCTTAATAATTCACAAGATTTAACAAGCTGTCAAATTCATATGATACTCGTACATATTTGTACAAATACTCATACATAATCCTGCAGCTTTTACTCCGACTCCTGCCATTGGCTACAGCCTCAATTCCTGTACATATTTATCATGATTTTTGTAAATCAGTTGCGCCCCTTCTTGGAAAGCAGTCCCAGAAAGAAAAGTTTATATTAGGTCCAATGTATTCTTTAAAATGATTACAAATTGGGCCATTGGGGAGGTCTCTTCACACCTCATGACCTACCTCTGTTTGCAAGAGTGGAAATGCTCACATAACATCAGATATTCAATTATTTTGTCATCAGTTGCACTGCTGATAACGTCCCGTTTGCATGTAAATAATTTACGTGATCAAAAGATCAAGTAAATAATCAACATTTTTAAACAAATTCATATGTGCTACTAAAAATATACTTTTAATAATGGAAATGCACACCTATCAGTGAACTTGTTTCATAAATGTATTTAACATTTAATTATGCAACACTTTTTAAAGAAAGAAACAGTTATGTATGAAATCACAACTTGCATGCAATGTAATGAAATTTCCTTTCTTTCTGTTTTGCAGGATTACTTGCAGATTACTTTTATGAGCCAACCCTCACAAGAGCTACTAGTTAGTCGTAGCGAATCTTGCCGTAATCAGGTAAATTATATTTTTAGTATATCAGTATTTACTCATGAAATGCTCCACTGAATCGTATGTAAATTCATTTTATTGTAACTGTCTTAATTTATATGTTTCAAAAACAATAGTAATTGCACATAGAGTAAGTGAGACTTTCTTGTTTTACAGCAGAGAAAAAAGACTAGACCCTTATATCGAAGCAAGCTAATCGAATAAGTCCTTTGTTTAGGGTGAGGAAGGAACATGGCCATCTTGTGCCCAAAGACGACTGAAAAGTGCGCAAGTCCATTGGTATGTCTTGTATTGATGTATTGTCTTGCTTTAATATGTAGTACAGAATTTGATGTTGATCTCTCAAAGGACAGCTGTGATCATTCTTTCTATACTCTGATAAAATACACACCATTATTCATGTCTAAATCTTTTTATAACCCCTAAAATGAGCAAATTAGGTTCTGTATCTTGGATTTAACTAAAATGGTAAATATTTGTTTCCCTTTTTGATACAATTATTATTAAAATGATTGCCTTTTAGCATAAAGGCTGGAACACTTTTGGCCTTCAATTCTTAAAAATTGCACCATCTGTTTGTCTTAGATAAAAGCAGACATGTATTGAAGGGTTAAAAAAAAGCATTTAGTTGGTATAAACTCCAGGCATTTCTCTATTGTTTTGTAGACCATGGGTGGTTCTGTGTAGCTTTGGAAGATAATGAGTTGTGGCATATATTAGGAATCAAATAGTAAATGTTCTTTGAATTATGTGAAATATCTGGTTAGTTTTTTGGCTTGAAACAAGACTTTATACTCCACAGACTAAAACACATTGCATTTGTGTTTTAAGATGGATAGCAAGAGAAGGCACACACTTCAGAAGATTCTACAGGAAAAGACTAATGTGCAGCCAAGGAGGAATACAAGAGGCAAAAACTCCAGTCTCTGAGAACCTATGCATGGCCATGGGTGCTTCATAAGCATGGTAAGTCTTGTGCCTCTGTACCTATTGTATTGCCGTATTTTAACAATTTTACATTGTGCAGGCTATCACAAGTGATGCTCTTGAAACAAGTGACAGAAGAGTATGTTGTCTTAAAAGAAATCTAGCATCACTGGCAAAGGCTAAGAAGAGACCATGCCTTTCTAAAATATATTTTTAAAGATCTGCTGTTTAAAAGGTTGCTGTTGATATGGGTAAAATATTTTTTGTCAGTACTTGGCTAATATTATGTGCTGCAATATTATATACATAATGCTTCAATGTGTATATTATATAATGTACTGACTGCGGCTTTGTAAATTTAAATTAGGAATGGGCAACTCTGGGCCTTTTGAAATGGAGAGTTTACCTCCAAGACTAATCGAGCATGCCTGGAATTTGTAACTAAAGTCTTCAGGTTTACTTATAGATAATTATAGGCAGGCAGGTGGGTTTGAGGTTGGAGCTAAATCTGCAGGACAATGGATGCTGAGGCCCAGAGTAGCCAACCACTGCTTAAATCATGCAGAACATATGCTAGCCTGACTACATTAAACTTAATTTGAATTGTGTTTTTTCTTTTACTTTTAGACCAGGACTGGAGAATGCCTGACAATGGGATGTTACAACTTCTTCCTCTGGTTGAGAAAAGGCTACACCACATCAGTGACCACATCATCTGTTTATCAATTATACACTGTAGGGTACAAGTGGGCAAACTGTTTAGAAGAAGAAGAACAGGATAGAACATGAACATGATAGAGGGAAGAACAAGAAACCAGTCTAGCTGTGATAATGAATCATTATTTTTCACCACAATATAAAATCTGTATCAAAGTTGACTGGATGGGATTCTGTGGCACTCATTTGTGTGGCTTCAGCAGCTGTGAATGGATTAATATGATGTTAATGTATTTTTGAAGACCCATTTTTATTTATCTTGAATCTAATTTTTCTTTATGCTACTTTATCAACTGTATACTGTATCCTCCAATAAAGAGTTGAGTGATAAAGTATGGTGAATATTGTGTATGGTGTTTTTAAAGTAAATACACATTTTATGAGTTGATTTAGGTTATCAAAGTAATTAACAATATTATTTTACTTGAAACATAAACATTTTTCATCTGGATATATTATATTTGGTACAACAATGCACCAAAAAGTTGTATTTGCATGCTGTGACAATACGCCAGTTTTCAGTGAAATAAAGGGAAGGATTTCAAACACTTCAAGCTTAACTGACGATGATCCATGCTGATAAATCTGGTACATTTACTACTGCAATAAAAATTAAAGCATGCACATTACCGATGTCAGGTACGTGAAAATACATACAATTTTGGCAATGTCTCTTTTGTTATTTTACTTAATGGTGCATTGTCCTATATTTAATAATAATAGTGAAGTGTAAATCTAAATAGTTTTTGTTTACACTGGAAACTGGATAATGGCAAGTTGTTGTGGGTTCATCCATTATATTTATGGGTGTTTATCCATAAAAGAAAATAAATATTAATAATTATATTACATTTCTTTCAAATATTTCTGTATTTCATCAGATGGTCTCACAATACCCATCAAAACCTAATACAAGCATGATGTTAGAATAGAAAAGAGAAAATACTCTGATATTTAAATGTGACTCAAAGTTTGTTGTCCATGATGAGGAGAATAGATCTGTGTATGTTGTACTGCCCTTCCGCCCTCAGGGACCCAGTAGAGGCCCCTGGAAGAGCAAAAAAAAGCACATTTCAAATGGCTGTTACTCAAAGTCTGGTTAGCGTATCACAGAGAAAATTGGCAGGACAACTGCTTATGCTATGTTTACTAAATAATGTTGGGCACAGTTTTCAGACAGATATGGAAAGCTGGCATAAAGGTTTTCTAAAAGTGCTCACAGTAAAATATCAAATTTCAGCCTGCCCCTCATATATGTCATAAAGGTTTACACAATGAACATAATTAGATATCCAGTTGTCCATTAAAGATGTCATTTACTTAACATTTATTGTCTCATTATTAAACGTTTTAAACTACATTACCCATATACCTTTGTCAGTGTATCAATGCAATGGGAAACATGGCGCTGTAGTTCATTGAAGTGTGCAGAAATGCTTAGGGTTAGGGTTGGGATCTCGGTAAAGGAGTAATTTCTCACAACATAGCGACACTTTATAGTTAACTTAACGTATTACTAACGTAACAATAACACCAAAACATACTTTGTAACATGAAACGCCGTTTTATATCGGTTAAAAGATAGTCCAATCACAGCGAGTTCTGCGATAAAGTCCTTGCCAATGACAACGCAGCAGAACAGAGGCGTCACACTTACTTGTCCATTTATGGAAAATGAGGACAGATCTCATCCGGTTCCAACTGAAGGGATATCCTTAAATATTTAATATTTAGGCTGCTAAATATTTATTTCTTCTAATTAATTAATACAACTCACATTTTAAAACAAAAATCTCCTCTGTGTGGTTAAACTGATGCATAGATATATATGGAAGAGAAACCTTTCTCTCTCTCTCTCTCTCTCTCTCTCTATATATATGTGTGTGTATTTATATATATATATATATATATATATATATATATATATATATATATATATGTGTGTGTGTGTGTGTGTGTATTTATATATATATATATATATATATATATATATACATATATATATATATATATATATATTAGATCACTTCTTTATGCCATCGTTCACCATCTGAACTCTTGGAATTAAAATAAATGTAACAAAAGCATAATGAATGCACACAATTTTGTAAGCATATTCCAATATTTAATGTCAAACAGTTTAAATACAAATGTAGCGGCCAAACTACTGCACAACAGTATAAAATAACCATGCTGCGGTACAAATAAAAGAAATGAGGTTAAACTTTATCCGAAAATATATTGGTCCTTTTCTTGCCTTTAAGAAATAAATAGGCAAAAACATTAAGAACATTTTACATTCTCAACTTTAAAACTATATAAACTATATCCTAGTGATTATTGTTCACTTCTATTGTAACTAAATGAAAGGCCAATTCAAATAGTTAATGATTATTATAAATGTTAACCATTTTCAGTAAGAAAATGCTTTAATAAAATACATTCATGTTACATTTACATTAGCAAGGTAGTGATATAATGATACCATATATTTAGTTATGGTGGACATTTACTATAGTGAATACTATACCACTGTAATAAAAGGTTTAATGAATACATATTGATTTCAAAAGGTGTTCACTCTCACTATCTTCATTTGTTCAAACAAACACTGTTATACAAATGCATATATATGCAAATATACAAATGCGGATATATACATTGGAATATAGCATCATGAAGTCGATGGCAATAAATATGTCCTTTACTAAAACTCCTGATGAGCACTGATGCTTTTTTGATAAAGGCATAAGCAGATATCAAGTACAGTTTATGACGTGAAGACTTTGAGAAACTGTGACATAGCAAAGGCTGCACCTCACTGGACATATCCTTCGCATGCCCAAACAACAACACCCCAAAACAGTTATGAAGTGGACCACACCAGGAAGACGCAGGAGACAGGGAAGACCAAGGAAGACATGAGACAGATGTTTCGTGAAGACCTGAAGAATGCAGGTGTTCCATGAGAAGATGTGAAGAACGTGGCCACAGATCGAATATGTTGGAGGACACATGTTGCCCAGTGTGCCCAGGACAGGACATGATGATAATGTTGTCCATTTACATAACTGTAGGATTTCCTTCTGTAAAAAGTGTTTCATAATTAAATGTTAAATACATTTATGTAACAAGTTCACTGATAGGTGTGCATTTCCATTATTAAAAGTATATTTTTAGTAGCACATATGAATTTGTTTAAAAATGTTGATTATTCACTTAATCTTTTGATCATGTAAATTATTTACATGCAAACGGGACGTTATCAGCAGTGCAACTGATGACAAAATAATTGAATATCTGATGTTATGTGAGCATTTCCACTCTTGCAAACAGAGGTAGGTCATGAGGTGTGAAGAGACCTCCCCAATGGCCTAATTTGTAATCATTTTAAAGAATACATTGGACCTAATATAAACTTTTCTTTCTGGGACTGCTTTCCAAGAAGGGGCGCAACTGATTTACAAAAATCATGATAAATATGTACAGGAATTGAGGCTGTAGCCAATGGCAGGAGTCGGAGTAAAAGCTGCAGGATTATGTACGAGTATTTGTACAAATTTGTATCATATGAATTTGACAGCTTGTTAAATCTTGTGAATTATTAAGACTTTGAGAATATGTTCTCACTGATTGAGCCATGGGGTTTGTAAGAATATGTTTAAGAAACAACAAATGCTTGATAAAGAGTTCAAACCAACACATACTTACCATTGCAAATATTTGCTGTTGCTGCTTTCGGTCTTCTCCATTACTTTTCCATGAACAAGAATGGGCTGACTGAGTCCGAAAGGCCCTTTTGGTCTTTTCAGGTAAAAAAAAAAGAAAGAAAGAGAAAAAGTCATAATATATAACACATACATTATATACAGGACAAAGTACTATTTACATCACAATATTTTTATTTTACATTAAAAGGCATTCAAAGCATGGTAAGTGTTGTGGCTACTGTCTATTTACAACAAACATCGCATTAAAACTACCAATACTGTGGTAAAAGCATGGTAAGTGTTGTGGTTACTGTCTATTTACAACAAACATCACATTACAACTAAGGTTACAGCTAAAAGCATGGCAAGTGTTGTTTTTATTGAGCTTCTACTACAAATGTCACGTTGGAACTACACTAGTTGTTATTATTAAATATGAATAACTGTTTAAAAGGGCTATAGCACGTCACGTGACAGTGTTTAATCGCCCTATTAGCAAGTTGTGTTGATTTAGAAAACAAAGAAATGCGAAGCCTGAGTGGAAATGAAAGATATAATGCAGTGACTGAACATAATCTGATCAATAACGACAGAAAATACTTTATATCAAACATTCATGGCTACTCACCAACATGTGGCCAACGTGCACTGATGCCAAACATCGCGATGTATTCTGAATGAGACTTCTTCAGCGAGATTTCATACCGATAGAATACCGTCAAAGGTTTCCCATTGAAAGCAATGGAGTTCCCAGTTCGTCTATAGTCTGACGCCGAGGGGTATGGCAGTACCTGTGTCGTCTTCATTATGACGCCGCGGTGCGGATGGAAACGCAGATCGCTTTTGGGTCTTTTCTTCACACAAATCAATCGTTTGGCCTCGGAACAGTTGGAATACTTGACATTTTTCAATAAAGTGTGCATGTTGTCTGTTATATTCTGTGTTTTATATCATATAACGCAAATGGGTAGGTTAAGGGGCGGGGTTAGGCTACTTTCAAACGTGTCTGAATAGCGTAAATACAAATCAATAAATGTAAATAAAATAATGCTGGCTGATTAAATTGAGAATCATACTCCAACATGTCATAATGGAAAAATTATAACCCAATAAATAGTTACATCGTGATAACATTCACATGCCCAACACGTCTGTGTATGACGCCAAAGGTGTCTCATTGGAATCACTGCAGTACCCTTAACGTCGAAAAATGCCTTTCAAGGGGTACCCTGTACGTAAAAAAGTGACGACGAGGGGTCCTGACCAAGCGTCAATATGTGACGAGTGGGAGTGAGACTGTGTTGTTCTCATCACTCTTAGCCTCATACTGACTCCTGACACAACACACACTCCTCCGCAGGTCACCTTTCGGTGTAATCTACGCTCACTCTCTTCCTCTCACCTGTCCACTATGGTTTCATCCTCACTCCCTCCACCTGCTCAGTTCTCAGCACTGGACACTAACGGTGCTACTGACACTCTTTGCTCCACTCTAACATCTTGCTTGGACAACTTTTGTCCCGTTTTATCCAGACCAGCCTGCACCACCCCCTCTGCCCCCTGGCTGTCTGATGTTCTCCGTGAACATCGCTCTGGACTACGGGCGGCAGAGAGGAAATGGCGCAAAACTAAAAACGCTACTGACCTAACCCTGTATCAGTCTCTTCTCGCTTCTTTCTCTGCAAATGTCTCCACTGCTAAAACTACATACTATCACAACAAGATCAACAACTGCTCTGACTCTCGCACACTTTACAAAACGTTCTCTTCGCTCCTTTGTCCCCCCCCCCCTTCATCAACGCTTACAGCTGACGACTTTGCATCATTCTTCACAAACAAAACAGCCAATTCTCCACACCACAAACTGACACACACATCTCAACAACCAACACACACATGCTCCCCTCCTTTTCTCTGCTCTCCGAAGCAGAAGTCTCCAAATTCATCCTTTCCAATCACCCCACTACCTGTCCGCTTGATCCTATCCCCACTCACCTCCTTCAGGCCATTTGTTCTTCTGTTACTCCTGCACTCACTCACATTGTCAACACCTCTCTGCAAACTGCGACCTTCCCCACAGCATTTAAGCAGGCTCAGGTAACCCCATTGCTTAAGAAACCCTCTCTGAACCCAGCACTTTTAGAAAACTACAGACCGGTATCCCTTCTGCCTTTTATTGCAAAGACACTTGAGCGAGTTGTGTTCAACCAACTCTCTATGTTTCTTGAACAGAACAACCTCCTGGACATCAACCAATCCGGCTTCAAAAGCGGCCACTCAACTGAGACTGCCCTGCTCTTGGTTACTGAAGCACAGAGACAGGCAAGAGCAGCTTCCAAATCCACAGTACTTATCTTACTGGATTTATCTGCTGCTTTTGTCACAGTTAATCACCAGATCCTCCTGTCAACTCTCATGAAGATGGGCATCTCAGGAACTGCTCTCCAGTGGTTCAAGTCTTACCTCTCAGGTAGGTCCTTCAGGGTGTCATGGAGAGGTGAAGTGTCTAAGTCACACAATCTAGCCACTGGCGTTCCCCAGGGCTCACTGCTTGGACCACTTCTCTTCTCCATCTACATGTCATCACTAGGATCTCACACTCAACTCTACTTCTCATTTCAACCAGATGATCCTACAGTTGGTGTTCGTATCGCTGCCTGCCTAACAAACATTTCTGCCTGGATGGAGGAACATCACCTGCAACTCAACCTTGTAAAGACAGAACTGCTTGTGGTCTCAGCCAACCCAGCACTTCACCATACTCTCTCCATTCAGCTAGGTTCATCAACCATAACTCCATCCAGGACAGCCAGGAACCTTGGAGTTGTGATTGATGATCAGCTAAAATTCACTGACCACATTACTGCAGCAACCCGGTCCTGCAGATTTGCGTTATACAAAATTAGGAATATTAGACCCTTCCTATCAGAGCAGGCCACACAACTACTGGTCCAAGCTCTTGTTCTCTCCAGACTGGACTACTGTAATGCTCTTCTTCCGGCCTGCACTATCAAACCCTTGCAACTGATCCAGAATGCAGCGGCGAGGATGGTCTTTAATGAGCCGAAGAGAGCGCACGTCACCCCTCTCTTCATCAGTCCGCACCGGCTGCCAATAGCCGCTCGAATCAAATTCAAGACACTTGTGCTCGCCTACAAAGCAACCACTGGCTCTGCACCAATATACCTAAACTCGCTTGTTCAGACTTACACACCCTCCAGAAGCTTACGTACTGCAAGTGAACGACGCCTTGTGGTGCCATCCCATAGAGGCATGAAATCACTCTCACAGACCTTTTCCTGGACCATTTCCACCTGGTGGAATGACCTGCCTATCTCTATTCGAGCAGCCGAGTCTGTAGCCATTTTCAAAAAACATCTAAAGACACATCTTTTCCAGCAGCACCTGACCAATCAAAAATCACTTATCATTCTATTCATTTTCTGTTTGTCTATTTATAAAAATAGTAGAATTTGTATATGCATCAGTTTTTATACCTGTGTCTCAGTGTGCGTATCATAGTATGTAAGATTAAAATAAGTGTGTGCCAAAGCATATAGTATGTTGAAGAGTATACCAAAAGTCCCCAGATGATATACTATTTCTGGTTGATTTTTGAACTCTAAACAATTAAAATTGCCCACAATTCATTATGCTTTGAAGGAGGATTCGGTTCAGATCTACAAACACACAGAGATGCCCTGAAATGGGTTTAGGTCATTAATAATCAATATCTCACCTGATTAAAAACATTTATTTAATGTTAAAACGAAGGACACCAGGTTGGTCTAATAATAATGTGCCATAAGAGAGCAAAAAGTGCAACAATTTCTCTGCATATAAGACATGACTGACAGATCAATGTGCTTGTGTGCTCTCCACCCCGTTGGAAAGAGTTGCGTGCAAATACGCCCTTTTGGAGTAGCTTATCTGCTTACAGTTAATTGTGCCTCATGGAAATTCACAGGCCCACAAAGGGACAATCAGTTATCAAGAGAACAGATATCAAAACTGAAAGTAACTGCTGCGAAATTCAGTCACTTAGTTACAGGATAAATAGCTGAGTTTCTTAGAAACTGAAAGAGATCAACATACACTGTCAGACTGACTTGCAGGTAGGACCCATTTTCTGAAGAAAAATTTCACCAAATTTAAATGTAAACTGTATAATAGCCTATGAATAAACATTTCAGAGCTACCATGGATGCAGACCACATATTTATGTATTTAATGCTTACAAAAAGTCACAGCAACATAAAATAAGTGTGTTTAATTTATTTTACTCCTGTGATCATAATGCAGCTAGTCCAGTTATCAATACATAATTTTGTTAATGTCATAACAAAATATTTAAAATTGTCACTGTGAGCCACACTGGTCAAAATGTTTAGATGTTTTTTTTTCACCTTGGACATATTTTTGTTATATACAAATTTCATGCTTTTTTTAACATCTTTTGTTGACACTAACTGCTTTCTATAAAATAATGACAGTTTTTTGTAGCTGAATGCTCTTGAGGATCACATTTTCTGTATACAGATTCAGACAGTGGGTAAAAATGTACTGGCAAAAGTCAGTAATGTAGTGCACAAAAAGAAAATGAACATTTGTATTCATATACATTTATTTTTTGAAGAAATGTGTTACATGTAAGCTTAAAATTCACTGTTGTTTTTTCATTTTTACACATTCTATTGTGTCTTTATCTAACACATACATCTTCTTACATATCTTCCTCTTCCATGACAAAAATCTTCAGTTTACATGCAATACATTTCTACAAAAATAAATGTACAAATGTACAAATGAGCACTGATGTAGCTGTTGCTGTTCAGGGTTGTGATATAGGATATAAGAATGGGATGTCAAAGTTCATGTGCATGTAAAGGGAGGCATCCTAAAACTTTTGGCAAAAACATATATATATATATATTGCCAAAAGTTTTGGGATGCCTGCCTTTACATGCACATGAACATTAATGACATCCCATTCTTAAAGGGTTAGTTCACCCAAAAACGAAAATAATGTAATTTATTACTCAGCCTCATGCCATTCCACACCCGTAAGACCTCCGTTCATCTTTGGAACACAAATCTATTTTTGTTGAAATCCTAAGGCTCAGTGAGGCCTCCATAGGGAGCAAAGCAATTTACACTCTCAAGATCCATTAATGTACTAAAAACATTTAAATCAGTCCATGTGAATACAGTGGTTCAATATTAATATTATAGCGACGATAATATTTTTGGTGCGCCAAAAAAACGGAATAACAACTTAAATAGTGATAACCGATTTCAAAAGCTTCGGAGTGTATCGAATCAGCGAGTCGAATGATGATTCGGATCGCGTGTCAAATCGCCAAACTGCTGAAATCACGTGACTTAGGCACTCCGAACCACTGAATCAACTCGCTGATTCGATATGATCCGAGGCTTCATGCAGCAGTGTTTTGAAAGTTTTTTAGGCCAAAACATTTTTTGTATATGCCGGGGGGATGAGTGGAAAACTGCCTTCATCACATACAGCAAACATCTCCTCACTATCCGCTAGCTGCCTGTCTCCTGAACACACTGTAGAAAAACGCGGTCTCTGTAGTCAACACAAGCTCCACAAACGGCAACAAAAACAAACTTCGTCTTGACAACGAAACATAATAAACAGTGCTCCAGCCAATAAACGACAAGAATGATTTGGGGGGGGAGGTTTGGGGTTAGTGCGCGTACACATGAAGGGGGGTGTGTAGAAGAGAGAAGCATAAAGAGGGAAGTTCGAATTATATGATTTTGATATGGCCGACACACGACCAAAGAGACGAAGTCCCGAATTTACATCGGAAAAGCCTTCAAAAGGTGACAAGAACTACGGCGGCAGAAGGGCTTCCAATCAGGAAGCACGGAGGGGAGGGGGAGGAGGAGGAGGGAGGGTCTAGCTATAGCCTCTGTTTTGTGTGATAACACTTCAAACGTCACAAGAAGTTACTCCACCCAGGATCGCTTAGAGCATCCATTAAAAAGTCCACATTCTGCACTACATACTAAGTCTTCTAGACCATAGCATTGCTTTATATGGACTGATTTTATGGTAGGTATTGGACTTTAGTGATATTAAACATCACTGTATGGAAAATATTTCAAAAGATTTTTTTAAAATCTAAAATAGGCCTATTTATTAATTGTAATGTGCAGAAGACCAATTATAACCTAAAGTGTGTCAGTCATTCATTAATGTAAATGATAAGCATTTCAATAAATCTATCAAATATAAATCTATATTTGTAGTATGTTAGTAAGTGGTGTTTAAAATTGCTCTGTGCATAATGAGCTAGTGAGTTTATGGTGAGATATGTTGTGGTTGTTATGGGCTGCTTTGTGCCAGAAAGTCCAGGGCCACTTTTTTGCCCCCTGCAGTCTGCCCTGGGTTGAAGTCAGGACTCTGTGCAGACCAGTCAAGTTCCTCCACACCAAACTTGCTCATCCATGTGTTTATGGACCTTGCTTTGTGCACTGATGCCCAGTCATGTTGGAACAGGAAGGGGCCATCTCCAAACTGTTCCCACAAAGATGGGAGCATGACATTTTCTTGGTATGCTAAGCATTAAGAGTTCCTTTCACTGAAACTAAGGGGCCAAGCATAACCCCTGAAAAACAACCCCACACCATAATCCCCCCTCCACCAAACTTTACACTTGGCACAATGCAATCAGGCAACTACGTTCTCCTGGCAACCACCAAACCCAGACTCGTCCAGTGGATTGCCAGACAGAGAAGTGTGATTTGTCACTCCAGAGAACACGTCTCCACAGCTCTAGAGTCCAGTTGCGGCGTGCTGTACACCACTGCATCCGGCGCTTTGCATTGCACTTGGTGATGTAAGGCTTGGATGCAACTGCTCGGCCATGGAAACCCATTCCATGAAGCTCTCTACGCACTGTTCTTGAGCTTGTCTGAAGGCCACATGAAGTTTGGAGGTAACTATTGACTCTGCAGAAAGTTGGCGACTTTTGCATATGCGCTGACCCCGCTCTGTGATTTTACGTGGCTTACCTGTTGTTCCCATTTGCTTCCACTTTGTTATAATAACACTAACAGTTGACCATATTTAATAGTGAGGAAATTTCACGAATGGACTTATTGCACAGGTGGCAACCCATCACGGTACCACACTTGAAATCACTGAGTTCCTGAGAGCGACCCATTCTTTCACAAATGTTTGTAGAAGTGTATGAATGCCTAGGTGCTTGATTTTATTCACCTGTGGCCATGGATGTGATTGGAACAACTGAATTCAATAATTTGGAGGGGTGTCCCAATACTTTTGTCAATATAGTGAGTATATATATATATATATATAGTATATGCACTCACCTAAAGGATTATTAGGAACACCTGTTCAATTTCTCATTAATGCAATTATCTAATCAACCAATCACATGGCAGTTGCTTCAATGCATTTAGGGGTGTGGTCCTAGTCAAGACAATCTCCTGAACTCCAAACTGAATGTCAGAATGGGAAAGAAAGGTGATTTAAGCAATTCTGAGCGTGGCATGGTTGTTGGTGCCATACGGGCTGGTCTGAGTATTTCACAATCTGCTCAGTTCCTGGGATTTTCACGCACAACCATTTCTAGGGTTTACAAAGAATGTTGTGAAAAGGGAAAAACATCCAGTATGCGGCAGTCCTGTGGGCGAAAATGCCTTGTTGATGCTAGAGGTCAGAGGAGAATGGGCCGACTGATTCAAGCTGATAGAAGAGTAACTTTGACTTAAATAACCACTCGTTACAACCGAGGTATGCAGCAAAGCATTTGTGAAGCCACAACACACACAACCTTGAGGCGGATGGGCTACAACAGCAGAAGACCCCACCGGGTACCACTCATCTCCACTGACATCACATCTGATATTTAAAATTTTAAAAATTAAAATGTCTTAAAATTTCCTGTGACCAAGTCGTGTCACGTAGTGGCACAGAGAAGACATCCCTAAGGGTGTTTAGATGGGAGGGACTGAGACAAAGCAACAAACACCACAATGGCACATTGATTGATTGATTTGTTTGTTTGTTTATTTATTTGTTTATTTTTCAGATTTTTCATCATTTTGATAATTTAATACTATTATACTAACCAATATTTTATCTTCTTATATTAGGACAAAGACGTTGCTAGGATGGGGATATTAGATTATATCAAATCCTATTATCCTTTTCGTTCAAGTTCTCAACCTGGTCCTGCTTCTCCTTCTTCTCATTCTTCTCCAGGTAAATTATGATTTTCTCAAACAAAAATTAGGGTTATATTATCCTGAAAAAATGATTAATGTCCACAAACTGAAATAAATTCTTCCAATGAATTTGATTTAAATAAGAGGGACTAGTGTTATTTATAGTTGTTTTAAATAATCCTTGA
This sequence comes from Gobio occitaniae, assembly GCA_033150135.1. NCBI lineage: Eukaryota > Metazoa > Chordata > Actinopteri > Cypriniformes > Gobionidae > Gobio > Gobio occitaniae. The sequence continues at coordinate 88,949 of JARQWZ010004737.1, forward strand.
GCCCATAATATATTATGAAATTACAACAGTAAGTAAATAAACAAATACATTCATTAAAATTGAAAATGACAAAGTTCTTTTTGGTTAAACAGAGTATGACAGGCCATGGAGAACAATGAACTGGAGGTATGGAAATATTTTTTTTTTCTCCTGCCAGAACAAGCTATCCATGTTTTATCCATCAATTATATCTTTCATTGGTCAATTGTAGCCAAAACTGCAGTCAAGTATTTTTCTACAATAGCCACTAAAGTGTATGATATAGTTTCATGTAACATTTTCTTCTTGCATTTTTAAAGTGTTCTTGGAATTTTGTTAAAAACATGTTGCATCTCATATCTTGCATTGCATTTAAGTCTATGGTTATTCTCACAAAATCCCCCGACCACCCCCTTTAAACTCCCTTCCCAGTGAAGATGGACCAAACCTTTTGACAACAATAACCAACTTCCAACATGGGAACCCAGAAGTCAACACCCTCAGGATTCTTCTGCATGGACCAGTAGGTGCTGGAAAATCAAGCTTCTTCAACTCTGTGAATAATGCTCTCCAGGGGCGCATCACCACCAGAGCCCTGGCACAAACAGTAGGCCTAGCTGCAAGAACTTTCACTTTGCAGGTATAAGCTTAAATGTGAAATGTACTGTATATATTATATACACTTATAGATATTTTATATTTATATGAAAGCCATGTTAAGAAGTGCACTGCTGTAATTTTCATAAGAATTACAATTCTTTTATTTGATTTTTACATTTTAAAGAAACGCTTTAATTCTAAACTCTTAAACAATGTTTGGGTTTTGTTTTCAGTGCAAAACATACAAAGTGAAGAAGGGCACGGCTGGCTCTTTCTTTCCTTTCACGTTCACTGACATCGCCGGTATGCATCACGGAGGTACTGGAATACATACTGATGACATCATCCAATTATTAAACGGTTGCATCAACGATGGCTATCCTGTAAGTGCATTTAATACAGACGTCGGATTTTTAATTCAAGTACTGTATCATAAAGTCCTTTTGCATTGTGTGGAAGTAAACTGAGCTGATGGTTCAAAAAAGTGTGATAAACTTCACTCCAGAAATACTGGCAAACCGATTCAGTGCAAAAAGAGTGTAATGCTTGCAATACTACATTTTAAGTGGTCAACTACAAGTCAAACTTTTTTTTCCAGTTCTATTGTTGTTGTTTCCCATAATGCAACACATTCTTGTAATTTATTTCATGCTTCTATCTCTTCAGTTTAACCCATTAAGGCCAATTACTGAAGAAGACCCAAGGTACAAAAGGAACCCCATTCTGAAAGACAGGATTCACTGTCTGGTGGCTGTTCTTCCTGCCAGCACTGTTTCTATGATTGATGAGGATATAATTAGGCAAATGAGAGAAGTTCGGGAGAAAGCACGAGACTTGGGTGAGTCATATTGAATATCAAAATACCATATTTGGTGCACAAGTTTCCTCCCTGGCTCTTAATATTTGATACTTTCATGAGAGAAAACGTTTGCACCTTTTGTAATTGTGTTCTGTATGAGTCCCATTTGATTGGTTGGATCTCAATTTAGATAATGTAAAATAAAAAACTAATATATGCATAAAATGCTGGAAAAACAAAGGCTGTGCAGGACCTAGAGGATTTTACTTAAAAAAAAATGTGAAGCATAACTTCTTAGATATTCATGCATAACTATAATAAAACAGTCAATGATCCTCAAGGACGCTACACACCATCTTACAAGAGCTAGGAAGTAAACTTTGAACAGCATCATTTGTGTAAATTGAGTTTATTTTGTATTGTGGAATATAATTATTGTTCACTGTACCACAGGCATTCCTCAAGTCATAATCATGACCAAGGTGGATGAAGCATGCCCACTAGTTAAAGACAATCTTGAGAATATCTACACAAGCAAAATAATAAAAAAGAAGGTATTTGGATTTAAATTTGTGACCAAGTAATAGCTTGAATAGACTTTTTACAACTTAATTTCACCATAATTAAAAGCTACTATTTTTGTTACATACTAAATAAACACCAGAAGAAATAGCCACCACATTTTTATCTCAGACTTCATTACCCATAACCCACTTCCTGGACTGATCAGCCATGATCACCTCCAGCTGTGTTTTAAGAAGGTGATTAAATAGGGTGAGACTGATCAGTCTCACCCTATTTAATCCCTGGTTTCTGTCTCATTCATTATTCAGTCTTTCTAATGTTAACACTGCTTCCCTAGACAGGGTTTTCCCAGGAAAAAATGACTATAAATTGCTTTTTGCAGATGGAGGAGTGTTCTAGCAGACTGGGAGTTCCTGTGAGCTGCATTTATCCTGTAAAAAACTACCATGAGGAACGTACTGCTAACATAAAAATTGATATTTTGATTTTAGATGCATTGAAAAATATTCTTAACTTTGCTAATGATTATGTGGAGGACCAAGAGGATAGTTAAAAGGCTACTTACGAATTATATATATATATATATTAGTCTTTTCCATTCTATTGGCCCTTTGGTGGTGTATATTTGTATAACATCTCTGATATCAGTCTGTAGTCGATGAAGGTAACAAACTGCACAGCATATAATCATAATTATCCTAAGAATATGGAATAGCGTGTTTATAATCATTTTCTTCAGTGCTCAATGTTACACTCAACCTGCTTTTTTAAACGTGACTTTATTGGGTTTTTTTTCAGTGACAGGACATTCACACCTTCAACACTGATAATATCAGTAAAGATGTGTGTGCGTAGTAGTTTTTCAGTGTGGGTGAGATATGCTATTATTAAACCTACTTTTATATAAGTTAGATCTGTTTTTTTTGTGCTATTTTTATTGTATATTTTTGATTCAGACGTATTGTTTATTGCTGCTTGGACAATAATCCCTGTGATTTAAACCTAAATAAATATATATGAGAAAATATTAAATGTTGGCAACATTGTTTTCTGTTTATTCTAGGCTCATGCAACTGAATGTTTTAAATCCTTCAAGGCATTTATGCAGTCATAATAAAAATAAAAAAAACAGTGTTGTCTTAACATGCAGCAGTTTTAAAGTGCAATTCTTTTGAACATAATATCTGTTTTAAAGGAGGTAGAAAAATTATACATTAAAATTAATTTAATGAGACACACACGCATATATATAGACCTGACACCTGCAGATTCATTTTGGTGTTAATAATGTGTCCATAAAAACGCATAATTACTTAGCAAATATGTTTCGGATTATGACAATTCAATTATGTTTGCCTTGTGATTATTGATCATAATGTTGAATGTGTGGGTGAGAGTTACGGAAATCATTTGCGAATGTATATTCCTAAGTGCCTGTGGCAGAAGGGACAGGTATGATGAGCATCTTGAAACCCCCTGACAAAGAATGGGATGAGACAAAATCCACAAATAAGCCTGTAAAACAATGTAATGAAGACAGAAATAAGTCAGACACAATAAGAAATGACAGATGTAATAAAAAATAAATCAAAAAAAGAGTCACAGTTACCGCACAATTTTGCCAATAATTCACTTACCCAAGTAAGGTCATTAAAAGACACATGCCCCATGCAGCAGAACCGGGTTTATATTCCACATTAGTGATGATGCTCTTATGGCAGTACTGGCGCACAGTCGCTGTTGGAGTGTCCCCCAAAACAATAACCCTCTGCTGTGGCTGCACCATGATCACTTGAGGGGCGACAACCCTCACCTCCTGCTTCATGAACACTTTGATGGTGAAAAAACATTGTTATTGCAGATGAAATATAACATTAAATAAAAAAAATGTTATCAGGTTAAACTTTTATTTTCACTCACTCATATCTTTATCTAAACCGCTCACTGTCAGTCGTGCACATCCGCCATGTTTTGTAGATTTTTGAACACTTTTTAATTGTGTTTGTAGTTCTGAACCGCAATGTAAGTTCCAAATCGCAATGGTTTGTGGGCAATATTAGCCTTTAGAGTGTGCATGGATCCACACTTCAAAAATCTACCAGAAATGGTAGACCATCCGGGGGCTTTTGACATACTCTTTTCAACATACTTTGCTTTGGGACGTGTATTCTAATCTCCAACCTCACATACTATTTAAGATGGATAGTATGGACAATGGGACGCAGGGACAGATTCATTGAGCAAAACGATTCTTGCTGGGAGACACACTTTTCTACACTTTCTTCTTTGGCACTTTTTTTGAGCACAAATACACAGTAACTGGCACAGTTCCACAACATTAACTTATTATTTACTGAAATATGGCATATAATAATATTTTTTTTAATTCATAAAAGAAAATATGTTAAAAATCATGGTTCAGTCCCATTCATTTACAACAAATTGTGTCCATTGCTTTAGTATACTGTAACAGGCTTCTGCTGTATACTACACATTTCTGGAAAATGTCATCCAGGTATTTCATACATTCACAGAAAAATTTGGATACTGTGCTCAGTGTGCATATATACAATACACCGATCAGGCATAACATTATGACCTAATATATGTTCTAATATTGTGTTGGTCCACCTTTTGATGCCAAAACAGCCCTGACCCGTCGAGGCATGATGGACTCCACTAGACCCCTGAAGGTGTGCTGTGGTATCGGCACCAAGATGTTAGCAGTAGATCCTTTAAGTCCTGTAAGTTGCGAAGTGGGGCCTCCATGGATCTGACTTGTTTGTTCTGCACATCCCACAGATGCTCGAATTTGGAGGCCAAGTCAACACCTCAAACTCGTTGTTGTGGTCCTCAAAACATACCTGAACAATTTTTGCTTTGTGGCAGGGCTCATTATCCTGCCGAAAGAGGCCACAGCCACCAGGGAATACCATTTCCATGAAAGGGAGCACATGGTCTCCCTATATATAGGCTATATATATATATATATATATATATATATATATATATCTATATATATATATATATATATATATATATATATATATATATATATATATATATATAATATATATATATATATATATATATATATATATATATTAAATGAAAATATGCCTACATTACCTTCCTTCTTTTAGAATTACTCAAATCTAGTAAATACCATCAGATATGTTCTGATTCAGTCATTGCAACAACAACAAAAAAAGATAAATAATCTATCAGGAGAATAAAACACACTGTATTATTTCTTGCCAGCAGTGCTCACATAGTAATTAGCAATTAGCAATTATAGGCTAATTGTAATGGAGCAGTGCTTCTACACCGAAGCAAGTTCACTACAAACTAGAACAAAGCCAAGCATGTTGAGAATAACCTGGTTGAATAAGCATTACTAAATCAATATGAGGTGCTCTGTTTTCAGTACACTTAGCAAATATATTAGCATGACACATTATGAACTATCGATGTTCGATGTTCATCGAAATGTCTTTAAAGGCCACTTGTGTTTGTTTACATTTTAATCTTTCAGGTTTCATTCTGGATCAAGTAGGATAGGAATGAAAAGAGCAAGAGGGAACCAACAACGTAAAAAGTTATATCCTTACATAAACCTCATTCTTTTTTATAATATTTATTATAAATAATATATATTTATTAATATTTAATAAATATCTAATATTTATTTTATTCATCCATATATCATTCCACATCTATTATGTTATTTCTAAGCCTGATATTGCAATCTCAGTTGTGAACTTGGCTAAAAAAAACAAAAAAACATAGTCACATGACATTCAGACCTTATTTATCATGTTGGTATTGAAGCATGTCTTTCTACTAGACATTTACACATTTGATCACATAATGTATGTAAAATTATAGAGAACTTAGAGATGTTTGCCCGTCTTTTTGCTCATTCATACAGTTTGTTCCTTCATACATGAATTGCAAACAAGTTACCCTGAAAGTTATAATACAGTTCACCAGCCTTTTTAGTCTGTCATACTTTGTGTCATACCTTACTTCAAAAATGCTTTTTTATAAGTCAGTGCAGCATACATTAAGAGTGAATTAACTTTAAACAGTTGTATATAGCTAAATTATTATTACCTGTGTGTTGATTGTAGAAAACCTTCCTTCCTGTGACATCACTGCCTGACTGACTCTACCTGTTTACCTGCACTGTTCATTTCTGTGCATTCCGTTGCACTGAAGAGGAATGTGCACTGCAGATAGCCTACATAGTGAGCGTGCCTTTCGTTCATCTTCGTATGGCAAGCCGTTTTAACATTTAATCCTTAAAACTAGAATCTATTTTCATGCTTCTAGTGCTTGTACCTTTTTAAAATATACTTACTTTTCATTAGCTACTAGTGATTATTAAATTGGTACCAGTACTTATTTATTAGATACTAGTATTTATTATTAGATATTAGTAGCCTACTTATTAATTAGATACTAGTACCTATTAAAGAAACACTTATTCATTAGATACTAGTACTTATTAAAAAGACACTAGTACTTATTCAATAGATACTAGTAACTATTAAATATATACTTGTTCATTTTTACTAGTATTTATTATTAGATATTAGTACTTATTAATTTGATACTAGTAACTATTAAACAGATAGTACTTATTCATTAGATAGTACGTATTAATTAGATAGTAACTATTAAACAGATACTAGTGCTTTTTAATTAGATACTCAATAGACACTTCATTGGATACTCAATAGACACTAGTATGCATTCATTAGATACTAGTAACTATTAAATAGATACTATTACTTATTCATTAGATACTCAATAGACACTAGTACTTATTCATTAGATACTATAAACTATTCAATTAGACACTAGTACTTATTCCATTAGATACTCAATATACACTACACTGTAAAAAAAGAAAAGTTGACATAACTTAAAATTATAAAGCAACTTACTCAAATTTTAAACAAAGTAGTTCACTTAACTCAATTAACTGAGTAAGATCACATGTCTCCCAATTTAAGATGTTTTGTTCAGCTGATTAAGTTTTTTATTTCTATTTTATTTTTTTATGTCACCATCATGGTGATGAGTGTTTTCTTTAGTTGGGCAGTTTGACGACTTTTTAATGTTTGGCAAGAAAAGATAATCAAATGCTGTACAGCTGCTCGATGATAAGAAAATAATCATTGTGTAGTGGCTTAATTCACAGATTTTATGAGTTAATATGAGCAATAAACTATTAGCTTTTTTTATTGTGATTCTAGAAAAGATCAAACATGGTTTTAATCAAAATAGTTGACTAAGGTTTAAAACCCGATTGTACATTAAGCACTTTGACCTCCTATGAGATTTTCTCACACAGACATCAAGAATCAGCCTATAAATCTCAACAATGGTTACATGCTTCATACCGCAATGCATTCTGGGAGCCATGGATGAGTTTTGCATGATGCACCCAGAATGCATTTTTAACTTGTTGCAACATGTATGTTTGTTAACTTGCATTTACAAATCGAATTTACAATTAATACTAGGTTGGTCCAACAATTGTTGAACCAAATTTATTTTGACCAGTTAAGCCAACTTTTTTTGCATTTAATTGTCCAGTTAACTAAAACATTATCATTAGTCAAAAGTCTAGATTTTTTACAGTGTACACTGTTATCCATGAAATTGTTTTAATTCAAATGATTTAGGTACAATAAACATAAACTCCAACAGATTTGTTCAATTACTCCATGTTTTTCGTTTGTTGTACGATTTGCATGATTTTTTTCATTCTATTTAAATTTTTAAAGTAAATGTACTTAACAAAGCCTATTTTTGTCATGAGTTGGGTTTGGCTCTCTTCTCCTTCCCACCTGTTTGCTATCGCAATCAGCGCGCTCTCTGATTGAGACGCACCTGTTCCTCTTTTCACTGATCTTTCTGGCTATTTAGTGCCTTCTGTTTGTGGCTTCTTTGCCGGAATATTATTGTATGCTTTTCGCTCTAGTTCACGTCTCTCGTTTGCCCTGTCTATCTGTTCGAATCGACCTGTGTTGTCGTGTGGTCTCACCTGTGTTTCTGTCCAGTTTCCTGCTGTACGTGAGTAACCACCTGGACGCTGTCTGTGGTGCTGAGTGCGTTGACTGGGGCTGATTCGCTCGCCACTGCCTTCCCGTTGCGAGCTCTGTGACCGGCCTGTTTCCAAGAACTGTCATTGTTTGTTTCCTGTGTTAAGCTCCAGATCTGCATCACCCTTTCCTGTGATAGGCAGTCTGCCTAAGTTCCTTTTGTGACTGAATAAACATTTCTGTTCTGCACCTTTGCATTTGGGTCCTCTCTCTGTTCACTGACAGAATAATCCGGCCACCATGGACCCAGCAAAGGAGGCGCCTTTCCGCACTGCTGTTGAGATGCAAGGATCTCTGCTCTGGCAAGCATGAGGAGGAGCTCTCTGTCACCAAGCATGCTGTGGAGAGTCTGGCAGTCCAAGTAACCGAACTCACGAACCAGCTTCACCATCTTCGCCTGGAGCAGTCTGCGGGCGCATCTCGTAGTTCTGCGGAGCCTCGAATCAATAATCCCCCTTGTTTCTCAGGTGAGCCCTCTGGGTGTCGTGCCTTCTTAACGCAATGCGAGGTGATTTTCTCTCTTCAGTCTACCACATATGCAGAGGAACGTTCCAGGGTTGCCTTCGTTGTCTCTCTCTTCACGGGACGGGCTCGCGACTGGGGGACGGCTCTCTGGGAGGCTGGTTCCGTGTGCTTGTCAGCAATTCGCTACCTTTAAAGAGGAAATGATAAGAGTGTTTGATCGCTCCGTCTTCGGAAAGGAAGCTTCTCGGCAGCTCGCCGCCTTGCGCTAGGGTAAGCGTTCCGCTACTGACTTTGCCATTGAGTTTCAGACTTTGGCCGCTACCTGTGAATGGAACGATACCCGCTCTATCTGCACGTTTCCTGGACGGGTTAAACGACGAGCTCAAGGACGAGATTTTTGCACGTGAGATCCCTTCTCAGTTTAACGAACTGGCGGAGCTGGCGATCCGCCTTGACAAACGTTTTTGATCTGCGTCGACGAGCACGGCGGTAGCAACCCAGAGCAACCGAGGTATCCTTCCACCGCACCCTTTTCTGAACCTAGTTCTGATCCTGAACCTATGCAGCTGGGGAGAACACGGATTTCTTCCACTGAACGTCAACGGCCGCATACAGGAGGGTCTCTGCCTGTACTGTGGCGGCGCTGGTCATTACGCGGCTACCTGTCCAGTAAAAGCAAGAGTGCTCGCCAGTAGATCGGGGAGTACTGGTGAGCGCAACCCCCATGTCCCCACTTCACAAGAACCGCACTATGTTTGATGCTGTCGTGCGCTGGCGGGGTTCATCATTTCCCTGTTCTGCCCTTATTGACTCCGGTGCTGAGGGAAACTTCATGGATGAGAGCTGGGCTATTGAACATGGTATTCCCTTACGGGAACTGTCTGATCCCCCCACTGCTTTTGCATTAGATGGCCGTGTGCTGTCTAACATTCATCGAGCATCCGTAACAGTGAGTCTCACCATTTCTGGTAATCACCAAGAGACTATTTCTTTTTTTACTTTTCATTCCCCACTAGCCCCTATTGTTTTAGGTCACCGGGAGGTTATATTCTCTATCTGCACCCGAGCGCGAAGCGCTAGAGAAGTATTTGTCTGAGTCCTTGTCCGCCGGAACTATTGCCCAGTCCTCCTCTCCTGCCGGGGCGGGGTTCTTTTTCGTGAAGAAGAAGGACGGCTCGCTGCGTCCCTGCATTGATTATCGAGGGGCTGAACGACATAACCATTAAGAACCGGTATCCGTTACCGTTGATGTCGTCAGCCTTTGAGATCTTGCAGGGAGCGAGAGTCTTCACGAAACTGGACCTCCGCAATGCGTATCATTTAGTACGCATTAAGGAAGGAGACGAGTGGAAGACTGCGTTCAATACCCCTCTAGGCCACTTTGAATACCGCGTTCTTCCTTTCGGGCTGGTAAACGCTCCCGCAGTCTTTCAGGCGCTTGTAAATGACGTTTTTGCGAGATATGCTAAATGTCTTCGTCTTTGTGTACTTAGACGATATACTAATTTTCTCGTCCTCGCTCCAGGAGCATGTCCAACACGTACGATGCGTGTTACAGCGCCTTTTAGAGAATCGTCTTTTTGTCAAGGCCGAGAAATGCGAATTTCATTCTGAATCTGTAACGTTTCTCGGTTCCGTCGTGTCAGCAGAGGGAGTTAGTATGGATTCCGCTAAGTCACAGCTGTCATCGATTGGCCCGTTCCCGATTCCCGTACGGCTCTTCAGCGTTTCCTGGGTTTTGCTAATTTTTATCGACGGTTTATCCGTAATTTCAGTCAGATTGCAGCTCCACTTACCGCCCTTACTTCTGTCAAATCGTGTTTTCTCTGGTCAGATTCCGCTCAGCTCTCCTTCGAACGTCTAAAGAGGTTATTCTCCTCTGCACCTATCTTAGTTACACCTGATCCCCAGAGACAGTTCATTGTGGAGGTTGACGCTTCAGATGTGGGGGGTGGGAGCGGTTTTGTCACAACGCTCGTCTATTGATAACAAGATCCATCCGTGCGCTTTCTACTCTCACAGGCTTTCACCTGCGGAACGAAATTATGATGTGGGAGACCGTGAGCTTTTGGCCATTCGGCT
>JARQWZ010004738.1:0-7500 GCA_033150135.1 Gobio occitaniae
CAGCAGTAGGGGGTGTGTCCGCTCATGATGGGGGAGGAGAGAGAGGGAGCCAATCAGCAGTAGGGGGTGTGTCCGCTCATGATGGGGGAGGAGAGAGAGGGAGCCAATCAGCAGTAGGGGGTGTGTCCGCTCATGATGGGGGAGGAGAGAGAGGGAGCCAATCAGCAGTAGGGGGTGTGTCCGCTCATGATGGGGGAGGAGAGAGAGGGAGCCAATCAGCAGTAGGGGGTGTGTCCGCTCTTGATGGGGTAGGAGAGAGAGGGAGCCAATCAGCAGTAGGGGGTGTGTCCGCTCATGATGGGGGAGGAGAGAGAGAGGGAGCCAATCAGCAGTAGGGGGTGTGTCCACTCATAGGGAGCCAATCAGCAGTAGGGGGCGTGTCCACTCATGATGGGGGAGGAGAGAGAGGGAGCCAATCAGCAGTAGGGGGTGTGTCCGCTCATGATGGGGGAGGAGAGAGAGAGGGAGCCAATCAGCAGTAGGGGGTGTGTCCACTCATGACGGGGGAGGAGAGAGAGAGAGAGAGAGAGAGACAATCAGCAGTAGGGGGTGTGTCCGCTCATGATGGGGGAGGAGAGAGAGGGAGCCAATCAGCAGTAGGGGGTGTGTCCGCTCATGATGGGGGAGGAGAGAGAGGGAGCCAATCAGCAGTAGGGGGTGTGTCCGCTCATGATGGGGGAGGAGAGAGAGGGAGCCAATCAGCAGTAGGGGGTGTGTCCGCTCTTGATGGGGTAGGAGAGAGAGGGAGCCAATCAGCAGTAGGGGGTGTGTCCGCTCATGATGGGGGAGGAGAGAGAGAGGGAGCCAATCAGCAGTAGGGGGTGTGTCCACTCATGACGGGGGAGGAGAGAGAGTCAATCAGCAGTAGGGGGCGTGTCCACTCATGATGGGGGAGGAGAGAGAGTCAATCAGCAGTAGGGGGCGTGTCCACTCATGATGGGGAAGGAGAGAGGGAGCCAATCAGCAGTAGGGGGTGTGTCCGCTCATGATGGGGGAGGAGAGAGAGAGAGGGAGCCAATCAGCAGTAGGGGGCGTGTCCGCTCATGACGGGGGGAGGAGAGAGAGAGAGGGAGCCAATCAGCAGTAGGGGGTGTGTCCGCTCATGATGGGGGAGGAGAGAGAGAGAGAGCCAATCAGCAGTAGGGGGTGTGTCCACTCATAGGGAGCCAATCAGCACTAGGGGGCGTGTCCACTCATGATGGGGGAGGAGAGAGAGAGCCAATCAGCAGTAGGGGGTGTGTCCGCTCATGATGGGGGAGGAGAGAGAGAGGGAGCCAATCAGCAGTAGGGGGCGTGTCCACTCATGATGGGGGAGGAGAGAGAGAGGGAGCCAATCAGCAGTAGGGGGTGTGTCCACTCATGATGGGGGAGGAGAGAGAGAGCCAATCAGCAGTAGGGGGCGTGTCCGCTCATGATGGGGGAGGAGAGAGAGAGGGAGCCAATCAGCAGTAGGGGGCGTGTCCACTCATGATGGGGGAGGAGAGAGAGAGCCAATCAGCAGTAGGGGGCGTGTCCACTCATGATGGGGGAGGGGATAGAGAGAGCCAATCGGCAGTAGGGGGTGTGTCCACTCATGATGGGGGAGGGGATAGAGAGAGGGAGCCAATCAGCAGTAGGGGGTGTGTCCACTCATGATGGGGGAGGGGATAGAGAGAGGGAGCCAATCAGCAGTAGGGGGTGTGTCCACTCATGATGGGGGAGGGGATAGAGAGAGGGAGCCAATCAGCAGTAGGGGGTGTGTCCACTCATGATGGGGGAGGGGATAGAGAGAGGGAGCCAATCAGCAGTAGGGGGCGTGTCCACTCATGATGGGGGAGGGGATAGAGAGAGGGAGCCAATCAGCAGTAGGGGGTGTGTCCACTCATGATGGGGGAGGGGATAGAGAGGGAGCCAATCAGCAGTAGGGGGTGTGTCCACTCATGATGGGGGAGGGGATAGAGAGAGGGAGCCAATCAGCAGTATGACATAAACTTAATTAAAAGCCACAATTATCAGGAATTATTAATTTGCCTCATACTTTTCGTTTGTTATATTAGAGTATGAAGTCCAGCCAGGCGAGTAATCCAGAGACGGATAGGCCTCAGGAAATCCCCAAGGAGCTGTGGATGATGGTGGACCATCTCTTCCGTTACGCGAAGAAGCAGGTCAGACAGCAGATCTGTGTTTCAGGCCTGCTTAAACCTGTCTTAAAGCATTCACACTGGGCTTTTGTTCTGCTGTTTGCCTCCATTGAGCTCCTCTCCATAGTAACAGCAGCACTGGAGCAGGAATCAGCCGGCGCTGGCCTTGGGGGCCGAAACAAGGCATTAAAACTGCCCCAGAGCTGAAGACTCACACTCACACTGAACACTGGCTGGAGCTCATCCGAGAACTGATGTTGTGAATGTGTGTGTGTTGCAGGGAGACCTGTTTCAACAGCCCGGCCTGCGCAGTGAGTTTGAGGAGATTCGGGATTGTTTAGACACCGGCAGCTTGGACACTCTCCGTATCCTTCCACACACTCACCTCTGAGCCCAGAGGATTCTGGGTAACTCCAGACATTAACCAGGGCTCGACATTAACGCTTGTCCGGGATTTTTTGAAGGGGCAAGTGAAAAATTATTTTACTTGCCCGACGGACAAGTATCCTGAGTAAAATGTCAAAACAAAAACTAACTAGGGAATCCCCAAAGTGCAATAATGATTCTGCATCAGTGTAAGTGGAGATGGATAGTGGATAATAATATAAAACTAACTGACGATGTTGAGCTGTTGAGGCTCAGCCTCTCGAGGAGAAAATCGAAAACAAATGAGCGCCGCTCATACAGAGAAACTCAGTTAACACACACCGTTAAAATGGTGTATTTATAACATATGATACAGTTAAGCAACATCACACGAGCAAGAGTGTGTTTTCCTGAACATGACTGATTTCATACGCCAGCTCCAGAAACAATTTAACATCAAGTCACTTACATTTTAGATAGTGATGCACCGATCATGATTTTACATGGCCGATTCCGATACCGATTTCCTATTTTCTTTTTTACACAATAAAAGAACAAAAGTTTACATGAACAAGATGTTTATTTGGTATTTAACAGGTTAAATTGGCTTTTGGCTCATGCAAACAAGTCCGCAATCTGAAATTAACGGGAAATTGATTTGGAAATGAAAAGGCTGAAAGGTGAAATTAAAGGCAACATCTGCATATTCTGCAATCCAAACAAAGATGTTACATCAGCATTTGTTTTTAAATTCAGTGTAAAGAAAAAAAGTCTTTACCAGTGAAATTAAATCAAACCAAAGTATATAATTGTTCCAAAATGTTAAACCAAATAATGTTTAGTGCAACGAAAAAAACTAAGATGCTACAGCAGGTGCTTTTTAAATCAAATTAAGTCAATGTAATTTTAAGGTAAAATAAAAATGATCATCTATAGGCTACAGAACTGATAGTATTTCATTTCTAAAGTGCAGCATGTTCTTCTTTAGGCTACAAAAATAAGTATTTCGGCTTTGTCACAAGTTAGTCTGTTTCGCTCTCATCCGATCCAACACGTGAGAAGCTGAGCTGAACAAACGCTCACTATCTGAGAGGTAAGCTCGCGCAACTTCAGCTCGCTCAACTTCAGCTCGCGCAACTTCAGCTCGCTCAACTTCAGCTCGCGCAACTTCAGCTCGCGCAACTTCAGCTCGTTCAACTTCAGCTCGCGCAACTTCAGCTCGCTCAACTTCAGCTCGCGCAACTTCAGCTCGCTCAACTTCAGCTCGCGCAACTTCAGCTCGCGCAACTTCAGCTCGCGCAACTTCAGCTCGCTCAACTTCAGCTCGCGCAACTTCAGCTCGCTCAACTTCAGCTCGCGCAACTTCAGCTCGCTCAACTTCAGCTCGCGCAACTTCAGCTCGCTCAACTTCAGCTCGCGCAACTTCAGCTCGTTCAACTTCAGCTCGCGCAACTTCAGCTCGCTCAACTTCAGCTCGCGCAACTTCAGCTCGTTCAACTTCAGCTCGCGCAACTTCAGCTCGTTCAACTTCAGCTCGCGCAACTTCAGCTCGTTCAACTTCAGCTCGCGCAACTTCAGCTCGCTCAACTTCAGCTCGCTCAACTTCAGCTCGCGCAACTTCAGCTCGCGCAACTTCAGCTCTCTCAACTTCAGCTCGCTCAACTTCAGCTCGCTCAACTTCAGCTCGCTCAACTTCAGCTCGCTCAACTTCAGCTCGCGCAACTTCAGCTCTCTCAACTTCAGCTCGCACAACTTCAGCTCGCTCAACTTCAGCTCGCTCAACTTCAGCTCGCGTAACTTCAGCTCGCTCAACTTCAGCTCGCTCAACTTCAGCTCGCTCAACTTCAGCTCGCACAACTTCAGCTCGCTCAACTTCAGCTCGCTCAACTTCAGCTCGCACAACTTCAGCTCTCTCAACTTCAGCTCGCTCAACTTCAGCTCGCGCAACTTCAGCTCGCTCAACTTCAGCTCACTCAACTTCAGCTCGCGCAACTTCAGCTCGCGTAACTTCAGCTCGCTCAACTTCAGCTCGTACAACTTCAGCTCGCTCAACTTCAGCTCGCTCAACTTCAGCTCGCTCAACTTCAGCTCGCACAACTTCAGCTCGCTCAACTTCAGCTCGCTCAACTTCAGCTCGCTCAACTTCAGCTCGCGTAACTTCAGCTCGCTCAACTTCAGCTCTCTCAACTTCAGCTCGCTCAACTTCAGCTCGCGCAACTTCAGCTCGCGTAACTTCAGCTCGCGCAACTTCAGCTCACTCAACTTCAGCTCGCGTAACTTCAGCTCACTCAACTTCAGCTCGCTCAACTTCAGCTCGCGCAACTTCAGCTCGCGTAACTTCAGCTCACTCAACTTCAGCTCGCTCAACTTCAGCTCACGCAACTTCAGCTCGCTCAACTTCAGCTCGCTCAACTTCAGCTCGCGCAACTTCAGCTCGCTCAACTTCAGCTCGCTCAACTTCAGCTCGCGCAACTTCAGCTCGCGTAACTTCAGCTCGCTCAACTTCAGCTCGCGCAACTTCAGCTCGCTCAACTTCAGCTCGCGCAACTTCAGCTCACTCAACTTCAGCTCGCGCAACTTCAGCTCGCGTAACTTCAGCTCGCTCAACTTCAGCTCACTCAACTTCAGCTCACTCAACTTCAGCTCGCGCAACTTCAGCTCGCGTAACTTCAGCTCACGCAACTTCAGCTCACTCAACTTCAGCTCGCTCAACTTCAGCTCACTCAACTTCAGCTCACTCAACTTCAGCTCGCGCAACTTCAGCTCGCGTAACTTCAGCTCGCTCAACTTCAGCTCACTCAACTTCAGCTCACTCAACTTCAGCTCGCGCAACTTCAGCTCGCGTAACTTCAGCTCACGCAACTTCAGCTCACTCAACTTCAGCTCGCGCAACTTCAGCTCACGCAACTTCAGCTCACTCAACTTCAGCTCGCTCAACTTCAGCTTGCGCAACTTCAGCTCGCTCAACTTCAGCTCTCTCAACTTCAGCTTGCGCAACTTCAGCTCGCTCAACTTCAGCTCTCTCAACTTCAGCTCGGTCATCTTCAGCTCGCGTAACTTCAGCTCGCGCAACTTCAGCTCACTCAACTTCAGCTCTCTCAACTTCAGCTCGCTCAACTTCAGCTCGCGCAACTTCAGCTCGCTCAACTTCAGCTCGCGCAACTTCAGCTTGCGCAACTTCAGCTCGCGCAACTTCTGCTCGCTCAACTTCAGCTCACGCAACTTCAGCTCACTCAACTTCAGCTCGCTCAACTTCAGCTCGCGCAACTTCAGCTCACTCAACTTCAGCTCGCGCAACTTCAGCTCGCCCCTCAACTTCAGCTTGCTCAACTTCAGCTCGCGCAACTTCAGCTCGCGCAACTTCAGCTCGCGCAACTTCAGCTCGCTCAACTTCAGCTCACTCAACTTCAGCTCGCGTAACTTCAGCTCACGCAACTTCAGCTCACTCAACTTCAGCTCGCGCAACTTCAGCTCGCGCAACTTCAGCTCACTCAACTTCAGCTCACGCAACTTCAGCTCGCTCAACTTCAGCTCGCGCAACTTCAGCTCGCGCAACTTCAGCTCGCTCAACTTCAGCTCGCTCAACTTCAGCTCGCGCAACTTCAGCTCGCGCAACTTCAGCTCGCGCAACTTCAGCTCGCTCAACTTCAGCTCGCTCAACTTCAGCTCGCGCAACTTCAGCTCGCGCATCTTCAGCTCGCGCATCTTCAGCTCGCTCAACTTCAGCTCGCGCATCTTCAGCTCGCGCATCTTCAGCTCGCTCAACTTCAGCTCGCGCAACTTCAGCTCGCGCATCTTCAGCTTGCTCAACTTCAGCTCTCTCAACTTCAGCTCTCTCAACTTCAGCTCTCTCAACTTCAGCTCGCGCATCTTCAGCTCGCTCAACTTCAGCTCTCTCAACTTCAGCTCGCGCAACTTCAGCTCGCGCATCTTCAGCTCGCTCAACTTCAGCTCGCGCAACTTCAGCTCTCTCAACTTCAGCTCTCTCAACTTCAGCTCTCTCAACTTCAGCTCTCTCAACTTCAGCTCTCTCAACTTCAGCTCGCGCATCTTCAGCTCGCTCAACTTCAGCTCGCGCAACTTCAGCTCGCTCAACTTCAGCTCGCTCAACTTCAGCTCGCTCAACTTCAGCTCGCGCAACTTCAGCTCTCTCAACTTCAGCTCGCTCAACTTCAGCTCACTCAACTTCAGCTCACTCAACTTCAGCTCGCTCAACTTCAGCTCGCGCAACTTCAGCTCTCTCAACTTCAGCTCGCTCAACTTCAGCTCGCGCAACTTCAGCTCGCGCAACTTCACCTCGCGCAACTTCACCTCGCGCAACTTCAGCTCGCGCAGGAAAGCGGCTCTTCATTCCCTTGAGCGGATCTCGTCTCTTCCCTCAGTTCTCCAGTTTCCGTTTGTAACACACAAGTGACATGTTCGCGAATGATTGGAATATAGGCGTATGTGCACGCGGGCGCACTTCCGGAAAAATCGGCAGAAAAATACAAAGAAAACCGGCCGGTTGCCGATCGCACGCTAGAAGCAAAAACCGTCCGGTTCCGTTTTTCCGGTGCATCCCTAATTTTAGACGCAATATTGAGTGTTTTTGTTCTATTTCAGCAACGGAAATAGTTCCAAACAAAGATCACAGCAGAACCATAACACATCTCACAGCATCAGTGTGTGTTACTGAATGATTCAGTGTTTGAATGAATCGGTTGAATCAAAGATTCAATGAACTATTCATAAACGACCGCCTAATTCCTGAATGAATCAGCCGTTTCACTGAATCGACTCAATGATTCACTCATTACAGTTTTTCTCGATTGTTTACACACATTTTCTGAAAGCATGCCTCTTACTCTCAAAACTCTACACACAAATCCAAAAACACACACACAATGGGCAAAACCCCTCAATTCTCCTGCAAAATGCAACTTTACATTCAAAACAATGTTATTTCTTCTCAAAATTGTATTTTGTTTCCAAAATGACACAGACAAACCATCATATGAATAGACATTTATAAGAA
>JARQWZ010004738.1:12500-77500 GCA_033150135.1 Gobio occitaniae
CACACCACACACACACACACACACACACACACACACTGTGCAGTTCACTTTCAGTGAAAAAAACCTCATTCTGTGATTTATAAGCATTTTGAAAAGTGAGGACATGGGGAACGTCCTCATATTTCACCCTCTTTTTGTATTCAGGATTCAGTATATTTTCGTGTTGTCGTCTTAATTTGTTAATTATTTAAGTGAAAAATGTTTAGCTTAGCCTATTTATTTGATTCCTTTTATTATATTTTTGATCTGATCTGTGCTGATGTTTGCACAGTAAAATATACCCATGAATAAAGTGCATTTTTAACGGCTCACAGACACTCGTCAATCATAGTTTTATTTAATGCCAATTCAATATTATAATCTTATCAGTTAACGGTTAATAATCAGATAATGAGCTGCGGTTGTTGTTGGGAAAATTAACCGATATGAGCATCTCTACAGAAGTGTATTTTTAATTTAATTTAAACTAAGAATAGGCAGCATTATGCCAGGATATCTCCCTCTGCTGTAGCTGAAGCTGCTGTCTGTAGATTCCCTCATGTCTTCTCTCAGATGTTTCATACGCAGATGTTTTATCAGCGGCTGTTGTTTAGGGTCCGTGTCATCACGAGACAAATCGCCATTGAATATTGAACATGTAGCTCGACTTGAATCGCCTTCTTTTGACTGAAAGCACTGCCAAACAACACGAGTTCTGCTCACCAGTTACATTTTGACTTTCTCACAGCCTGAATGGTCGAATTGTCCAAACACTTCCCATAATCAGCGGCGGCGTTACGTTCGACCAGCGCTAGTGCGCAGTGCTAGCCTAGGGTTCGGTTCAGTGGGAAAAATGCTGAACCAAACCCCGTCAAAAAGCCCAATATTCAGCCGAATCCGAACCCGAATCCTGAATTCGGTGCACATGAGATCTGGACGAGTTTCTTTGACTGTTAAACATATTCTGTTGGACTGTACCACATGTTTATTTGAAATAAGAGATCCACCTGTATTGTTCTTTTTCCGTTATAACCAAGCGGCTCCTAAATATAATGAAAAATCAAAATGCATTTTTTTTTAGATCCTGCATTATTTGTAAACCAAAATAAACAAGATTTATGTATTTCGTTTTTTATTATATTGTCATGTGTGGCTGTTGTGCATCTTACAGAATATGGTAAATGTGGTGTCCTAATTATGAAAAAAATGCAAATGTCTGGAAATTACCACCACAAAATCATTCAAGTCATTTTTATCTCAAAAATCACAAAAAAACAGTCGCAAAATCCTGGTGGAATTGAGTTATGAGGATGTGCAAGTTTATTGATTTGTTCAATTTGAATAAATTAATTTACTTTGCAAGTCAATTTTTGACTGCATTTCCTTTTATAGGTCTTAAATTTCATTCATAATGGTCTTAAAAAGGTCTCAAAAAGTCTTAAATTTGACTTGGTGAAACCTGCAGAAACCCTGTGGAGTAAAGTGCCTTGCTCAAGGACACACTGGTAGTGTTTTTTTCCCGTTATAACCAAGCGGCTCCTCCGCAGTTTCTCCTGAAGCCGTTACGGAAGTGAGTTAAACTGCAGTTCATGGACTGGCCACTAGAGACAGACTCCAGAAGGAGCAGAATCTCACTGAGCTCATGTTAAAATGCCCAACTTTACAGCAGAAGAACACATGTTTACAGTCTGGGACAAACTGTGCTTTTGGTCCATACGGCTAATGTGAGGGAAAAAAGTAGCTTCCTTCCACTTAAGAAGAGTTGTGCACTTTTCATTTTAATATATCTCTTGACATAAATACTATTTTCTACTTCAAAACTATAATTTCGTTACTAACCCAGTGTTTTGTATGTTAATGCTGTTTTACGTGAATAATAGCGAGTGAAGCACAAAGCTTTGTTTACAAAGGAAATAAATGTGCAGCGATGAATGGATCATGCCGAGTGAGAGAGGCGGAGCCCAATTTAAGATTGGTCAGCTTTTTTATTCTGTAATGCGATTTCCGTGAATTTTAACAATAGGCCTAACGTTAGTCCATTTCATCCCACATCTCTTTTCTTTTCTCAAATCTTCACTCGCGTCGCACCCATTTTCGCAGGGAATTATAAACGTTTCTTCCTTTCGTTTGTTTATAATTAAGTCTATTATGCCCATTCACATCCTTTACTGTGGAAGATAAAATTTGCTCTTCAGAACTTTTACAACAAGTGTTGCTTTGCAACATCAGGAGAAAATATGAAGATGAAGATGTTTGAGAAGCTCGTGTTTCATCTCGCGCAGAGCGGTATATGACGCATCTTTAGGGGAAATTCAATTTTTTTAATACTAATATTTCATTTTCTTATATTCTTTGGGTTACCATTATTCACTGATAATAGTTTGAATGTTTAACAGGCTGTGGTGTGTTGTTTCACTGACGGAAGCGCTGAAATAAACACACATGCTTATGAAATGGATGTTTGAGTCTCGTTTATTATTTCAAAATGTAGGCTATATCTGGCAAAGACTACAGTATTTAAAATAGAATATATGCATTAGTTATATTCTCAATTTAATTTACAGAGCAATCCCTGCAAAGTTGTTCGTTTAACTATAGAAGAGGATTAGTGTGCGATGATATCGTCCATCGGCACAACCCTAGTTTACATTATATAAAGCCTTAAAGTTCTGCATAATTAAGGGCGTGGCCACTTTGAGTGACAGGTGACATATTTTATTACAGTCTATAGGTAAAATCCACACCATCATTACCACCACATGTTCATATCAATGTGTGTCTGAGATGCAGATATGCTAATGAGTGTTTGGTTTCTGACCAATCACAGCAGAGCAACTCTCAGAGAGGCGGGGTTTAGAGAGAAATGAAGCGTTTCAGACACTGAGAGAAAAGAGCGGATGCGTCAGTGGAGTGTGTTTGACATGTGATACTATTGTAGGAGACTCTGAAACAACATTAGGGACTGTTAGATAATTTGTGCTCTTTAAATTGTATGGATTGTTTATCTTTTGTTTGCCTCGATGCTAACGTGGCATTAAAGCTTTATAATCGATATACGAGTGTAATTGTGTCCTCTTTCTGTCCACAGATGGTTTCCATTCTACCTCCGTGCCATAGGAATGTGTTTAACTATCTGACGGCCTTCCTCCAGGAGCTGCTGAAGCACTCGGCTCACAATCGGCTGGACGCCGGGGTTTTAGGTCGGTTGACGGGGCACTTTCACTACTTGTTTTCGTGTATTTTTTGTCTGCAGATTTTCAGTTTCAATGGAAAGCAGAACTCAGAAGCCTATTAAAAGATGGCAATCACTGCAGCTGGTTATTATTAGTCTTTGAAACATCTTTAACCCTCTGGTGCTCTTCCTTTAGGGGTTTCTCTGGTCGTCTTCCCGCTCATAAGTGACCGGACTCCTAAAAATGAAACTTCCTCCACCCCAGTAAAAACCAATGCAATTTATTTTTCTTCAATAATATTTTTTATTTTTAATTTTGTATTTTGAGATTATTTGATGGTATTTTTTAATATTTATGCAATAATTATGGTCTATTTTTGACATCATAAATTATTAAAAAAAAAAAAAAAAAAAAAAAAAATTTTTAATTATTGCAGTATTTCAGGTTAAAATAGAGACTAGGTCTTCAAAATATATTTTTTTGAAGGCAGATTAGCGCCTCTTTTGGAATTATTGAAGAAATCCTGCAACCATGGGTTTAATCACTAGAGGTCTCTATGGAGAGGCTTGAGGATTCACTAGTTCTCTTATGAACACATTTAATGATTTTTTTTGTTGTTGATGGATTTGAATATATATTTAACAAATCTCAAAGAATATTTATTATAAAGTTTTAGATATTTTTTTTTTAGATATTTAGATGTAGATATTTTTGCAGATTTCCCATTCATTTCCTATGGGGGTCATTTTTGACCAAAGAGCACAAGTGGGAGTATTTTTTTTTACGACCAATTAGCATGCTCGAATCATGCCCTCAATTTCTTTGTGTTTACATCCCTAATTCTTGAAAAGTCACCGAGTTTCATATTTTTTCAGATGAAGCTGTGATTTAAAAAAATTCTAAATGTGGTTCATAGGCTCAGTTTTTCATGGGTGTGTGTGTGTGTGTGTGTGTGTGTGTGTGTGTGTGTGTGTGTGTGTGTGTGTGTGATGGGTAGGTTTAGGGGCAGGGGCAGTGTGTGTGTGTGTGTGTGTGTGTGTGTGTGTGTGTGTGTGTGTGTGTGTGTGTGTGTGTGTGTGTGTGTGTGTGTGTGTGTGTGTGTGTGTGTGTGTGTGTGCGTGTGTGTGTGAGTAGATGTGTGAGTATCACACTCTTGATGTTTTAGAGTGTCACCCCTTCACTGCTGTGTACTTTTTTTTTCATCATTGTGGCCGATTTGTAGATTGTACACGCAAATATTCAGAGAATTTTTGTGTTTTTGCCGATTTCCCATTCATTTCCTTAGGTCGGTCATTGATTTTTTACAACCAATTAGCATGCTCGAATCATGACCCCAATTGTTTGTGTTTACATACCTAATGCCAGAAAAGTCACCAATTTTAATATCATTCCAATGAAGCAGTGATTTTTAGTATTTCAAAACAGAAAATGTTGCGGTCAGAGATGGCTGAAGAGCACAGAGGGTTAATCTGCTCATGGTCACATGGTGAAGGTTTGAAATGCTTCAGGAACTCTCCAGGCCTTTGACGGATAAATCTCTCTCTCGTCCGCAGGCCCGATCTTCGCTGGCCTTTTGCTCCGGTCGCCCACCAAGCAGGATCTGACGGAGAAGAGAAAGGCCAAGGAGTTTTTCCAGCACTTCCTGTCCCAGCCGCCCTCAGACTCTGATGAGAAGCCGCCCGAGTGATGGACTCAGGGTCACATGACCAGAGTCTCCAGGTATCAGCAGAATTAAGCCCTTTCCATTTAATTCACAGCTTTTTAAACCGTTGTTGGAGCTAAGCGGTTTCATTGCAAATCAGACGGGAGTTTTTATCTGAATAATAATGGTTATTTAATGAAATATATTTGTATTTTGGATGTTTGTAAATACAAAAACAGCTGTTCTTTTATATTAAATCCAAACAATCATGACAATCTCAGCGTTTGCCTTTTCCTTTTTGGATGCAAAAATGCATTTCTTTTTAATATTGTGAATTTAATTTACTTATTAATCATATTTTTTAACTGTATTATTATATCATGTATATCTTTGTCTTTTATATTCATGCTCATTTTCAAGAGTTTTCACAACCAACCTCAGAAAAACATTAAAATAATGAGAATATTATACACGGTAAAGGTTTATTCTTCAAAACTTTTACAAGCAAGTATTTTAAAGTTACTAGTGCTTAGTCATTATTTCAATATTGAGCATTTATTTAGCTGATACCATCATTTATATAAATAATAATTAACAGATTACACACACACATATGTTATGTAAACACAAACTTTTATTTTGGATGCGATTAATCTTTTGACAGCCCTAATATATATGTGTGTGTGTGTGTGTGTGTGTGTGTGTATATTATACACATATAAATACACACACAAGCATGTATATATTTAAGAAAAAAATGTTATTTTTATATATAAAACATTTATATTTATATATATTATAGATTATATAATGTATATACAGTATATACATGCAAATATTTCTTAAATATATACATGAATGTGTTTGTATTTATATATAAATAATAATTAACAGAGTACACACACATATATTATGTAAACACAAACTTTTATTTTGGATGCGATTAATCGCGATTAATCTTTTGACAGCTCTAATATAAATGTAAATATATATATTGCACAGTCTCAGACTGTTGTACCTGCCTGTAGATAATAGTAACTCTTGAATAAATACTAGTAACTATTAGGGATGGGCGATATCTTATCGTTTGCGATATACCGGTAAAAATTCTCCCCACGATAAGAATTTGTCTTCCCGCGATAATAGCGATAAAGCCTAGTTGATGGCGCGACCCATCCGCACAGTGCCGCCGCTGGCCGTTATTACTTTATGATGGCCGCGGTGGCTGCGTTCGTCACTCTGTATAGCTGAACGGGGGTTGGAGAGAGAATTGTCTTGTGGTGCCCCCGCAGCACTCACTCGGTGCCCTAAGCACCGTGCGTGATGGGAGCGGCGGCACTGAATCCGCATCTCACGTGCAGAGCGAAAACAACTATGGCGGAAGCTGCGGAAGAGTTCATAGCTAAACGAGGGGCTAACGTTACCTGAGGGCGACCTGAACCTGTACATACAGATGTCTTTTCACTCGCTGAGCACTTGGACTGAGCGCTTAAGATATTCGCTCTTTCTC
Source organism: Gobio occitaniae (assembly GCA_033150135.1). Classification (NCBI taxonomy): domain Eukaryota; kingdom Metazoa; phylum Chordata; class Actinopteri; order Cypriniformes; family Gobionidae; genus Gobio; species Gobio occitaniae. The sequence goes on from JARQWZ010004738.1 coordinate 18,805, forward strand.
AATCGATCGGTAAAGCACACTATTTCAGTTCATCTCAATGAATAGGCAGTGTATTTGACGCGCAGTAAACACTAGTGTGAGGCGCGCGACTGAGAGCGCTCAGTGTTTCACACACACTCACAGAGAGAGCGAGAGAGTCTTATACCACACAGAATTGACGTGCTACATGTAAACAATATCCTTTGTTGTATTTTCCTGTAAAATAATGGTGTTTATTTGGAATTATTCAGCCTTTCGTGAACAGGAAGAAACGAATGCACAAACGGGAATCTCATTGGCTGGCGTGCACCTATTCCTGGCTCTGCTATTACTGTGCCTGTTTTGATTTAAGTAAATCAGTTTGAATGAGCGCTGACAACGTGATTAATATTCATGAACCCAGAAGCTCATTATTCCTTAGTCCAGTTTATTTTTCTTAGTAGAAGAATTCGTGGTATTATTAACTCAAATTACTGAAGTTCTATCATTAAATCATTATTTTCAACTTTTTTGTAATCTGAAGACATTTTTGGGATAATTACTTTTGCTGTTTCTGCTATTTTTACCACTGTTTGCACCATGACATGAGTGTATGAATAAATACAGAATCGGTTTACATTTAAAACATGTCATTGATTTTAATTATTATTGTTTGCATTGTGTGATGTTTTTCAGCACAGTTGCACTATTTAAACTTTACCTGCACTTTTACAGAAGACAATTAATTATGCAACTTTTCCATTTCTGAAAAGGAATTTTATATTTAAAAAAATCAAATAAATAAATATATATATATATATATATATATATATATATATATATAGTGTATTATAGGAGCCTATTTGATGACAGGCACGTTTTAATAGATCATTGTTTGTTTTTCTGAGTCTCTCAAGAATGCATGCAGCTTTCACTTGTATCCAAAAACATGGGGAATGATACTACATTTATCGTCATTGATATCGTTATCGCAATAAATTCTAGAAAATATCGTGATAAATTTTTAAGCCCATATCGCCCATCCCTAGTAACTATACTAGTTATGTCATATTATGGCATATATATAGCATTATATAATCACTGCGGTATTAGTCATTAGTATTGCATATTTTTGCTGCTAGTTTATTATTTTTTGTTGCGCTTTCACAAATGAATGCCTCAACAAGGTCTTAAATTACAGCAGAAAGTCTTAAGGGCTCTTTCGGACGGGTCAGTTTGGTCCGAATCAAAACTACAGGTGTGAACCCTCATCTGACCACGGCCCGGGTCAAACTGACGACATTTGAGCCGAGGAAAAGAGTCTCTGTCCAGACTTTTTATGGTTCAGACTTTCGGAGCATTTACAGGAAGTTCCTGTTTTATGTTTAAATATTATAATGTTATTTTTAAATTTCAGCTCGGAAAGATGTGCAAAATGGCAGAAGACAGAAGGTCAGAAATGATTTTGAGTTTGTTTTGTAGAAAGCCTTTCTTTAAAGTGAATTTCGTTTTGTATCTTCATTTTAATCAATGTTTCATCAGCCAATCGCCTGGATTTAAAGGGTTAGTTCACCCAAAAATGTAAATTCTGTCATTAATGACTGAGCCTCATGTGGTTGGACACCCGTCAGACCTCCGTTCATCTTCAGACACAAATGAAGATATTTTAGTGTAAATCTGATGCTCTGAAAGGCCTCCATTGGCTCAACTTTACACTCTCAAGACCCTTAAAAGACACTAAAGACTAAAGTTACAAAGTCCATCTCACTACAGCGGCTCTACAATAACTTTATGGAGTGACGAGAATAGTTTTTGTGCGCAAAAAAAACCCTAAATAACGACTTATATAGTGATGACCGATTTCAAAACACGGCCTCATGAAGCTTCGAAGCGTTATGAATCAGTGAGTCGATTCAGCAGTTCAGAGCGTTATGAATCAGTGAGTCGATTCAGCAGTTCAGAGCGTTATGAATCAGTGAGTCGATTCAGCAGTTCAGAGCGTTATGAATCAGTGAGTCGATTCAGCAGTTCAGAGCGTTATGAGTCAGTGAGTCGATTCAGCAGTTCAGAGTGTTATGAGTCAGTGAGTCGATTCAGCGGTTCAGAGCGTTATGAATCAGTGAGTCGATTCAGCAGTTCAGAGCGTTATGAATCAGTGAGTCGATTCAGCGGTTCAGAGCGTTATGAATCAGTGAGTCGATTCATGATTCGGATCGCGTGTCAAACCGCCAAACTGCTGAAATTTGAACTCACTGATTCATAACGCTTCGAAGCTTCATGAGGCCGTGTTTTGAAATCGTCATCACTATATAAGTCGTTATTTAGGGTTTTTTTGCGCACAAAAACTATTCTCGTCTTCTTAAAGTTATTGTAGAGCCGCTGTAGTGAGATGGACTTTGTAACTTTAGTCTTTAGTGTCTTTTAAGGGTCTTGAGAGTGTAAAGTTGAGCCAATGGAGGCCTTTCAGAGCATCAGATTTACACTAAAATATCTTCATTTGTGTCTGAAGATGAACGGAGGTCTGACGGGTGTCCAACCACATGAGGCTCAGTCATTAATGACACAATTTACATTTTTGGGTGAACTAACCCTTTAATAAATAAGAAGCGAATATAGCAGACAATAATCGTGACCTGGAGGCGCCGGCGCGATCACTAGCATTGCTCTTGACATTGTCTCATAAATAAACCCGAAGTGTCACACACACACACACACACACACACTCACTCACTCAGAATCGCATGTTTCCATCTCGGCCTCTCATATGAGGACATGAACACATGAACGTCATCTCCAGAGCCACTGAGAGTCACTTTATGAGCATTTTACAGTTTCATTTGAGGAAAAACTACCGTCATATCAGAAACACACAGAAACTCAAATTCACGGCAACCCGTCAAAATAAAAGTCCGGTGTATCTTGATAAATACATCACTGTTGTACAGTAGACATTTAGATACGTCTCTATTAATAATACTAACACTAATGTAATAACAACAATCAAAACTTTATTTTTTAAGTAATAAATTACAATGTTTCTTCATGTTTTAATTGTAACCGTTTAAAGCTCAGTTGTGCAGCACTTTCTTTGACAAAAAAAGGTTAATTAAATTAAAAGATAAATTAAATTATTGTCTTATGTCTTCATTTGATTACCAGAAAATACATAATTTGTGGGAAATCTTTTCATAGAAATGAAATTAAAAAGAAAAAATAATAATAAGGTTGTTTTTATGAATTAAATTAAGTAGCTAGTAGCCTAATATTGACTAGTAAATATTACAGTAATCAAACATCACAGACGGAGAGCAGGGCAGCTCTGGCATAATGTCAATAACACTTCTAGAAATGACTACAGGTTCTCTACAGTTATTGATGTAAACATCCCTAAAGTACCGGAAAACGCAACCTTAACATGAACTTTAGTGCAGACTTTAGTGCAGACTTTAGTGCAGACTTTCAGGTGTGAAAACGCCCTTAAATTCACAGTCATGCCATTACATGTTGCATGCACTGAAAACACAGCATTATTGTTTTGTTGATTTGTTTGTATCATCAAAACCGACTCATGGCATCAAAGCTAATTGTGTTGTGAGCAAAAATGTTGAAATAAGTCCAGATGATGGAGCAGGACAGGTCTTCATGTGAACTGAGACACTTCACTGTTGACTGAAGAGAAATGAGGAAATGAACAACACGGGTCCTTTAGAAGTCATATATATATATAATGCTGAGTCTGCTGTGACTCTCTCTGTTTTATACACTACCGTTCAAAAGTTTTGGGTCAGTAAGAATTTTTTATACTTTTTTTGGGGAAAGAACTTAAAGAAATGAATACGTTTATTCATCAATGATGCATTAAACTGATCAGAAGTGACCATATAATGTTACAAAAGGTTATATTTCAGATAAATGCTGTTCTTTTGAACTTTCTGTCCATCAAAAAATCCTGAAAAATAAAATGTATGATGGTGTTCAACACTGATAATAATCATAACTGTGTGTTGATCATCAGATCCTCATATGAGAATGATCAGTGAAGGGTCATGTGACTCTGAAGACTGGAGTAATGATGATAATAAATCACACTTTACTGTATATTCACATAGAGAACACATGATCTACACTGGAGGAATATTACACTGTTTACTGATTTTATATCTGTATTTTTTTTTAATTATATCTGTATTTTTTTTATTTGACTGTATTTTTAATAAATTAAATGCAGCCTTGGTGAACAGAAGAGACTTCTAAAAACATTAAAAAAACGTACAGATCAAAAACACTTAAAAATGTGTGTGTGTGTGTGTGTGTGTGTGTGTGTGTGTGTGTGTGTGTGTACGTTTTTCTTAAATATATACACATATACGTGTAATTACATATGCATAATTATAAACAGTACACACACATACATTATGTGAACAAACTTATATTTTGGGTGTGATTAATCATTTGACAGCACTAATATACACACACACTCATATATGTGTGTGTGTGTGTGTGTGTGTGTGTGTGTGTGTGTGTGTGTGTGTGTGTGTGTGTGTGTGTGTGTGTGTGTGTGTGTGTGTGTGTGTGTGTGTGTGTGTGTGTGTGTACTGCTGTCAAATGATTAATCACACCCAAAATATAAGTTTGTATATATATGTGTGTGTGTGTGTGTGTGTGTGTGTGTGTGTGTGTGTGTGTGTGTGTGTGTGTGTGTGTGTGTGTGTGTGTGTGTGTGTGCTATAAATCTCAGACTATTGTTCCTGCCTGTAATTAACAGTCATGACTGAAATCAAGACTAGTGACTATATTATGTTAACCTTATATCATAACTGTGGGTATTAATATTAGTGCTGTATATTTTTGTTCATATAAATGAATGCCTCAAATTACAGCAGAAAGACTCAAATTCACAAAGTCATGCCATTAAATGTGTCACTAAAACCCATCCTCAGTGTGTTTTGTTTTTTCTCATATCAGTATATCTGAGCCTTCCTAAATCAACATTACTGGAGAAGCAAAGGAGACATCGATCAAAATGAAGGGAGTTTATGATTACAACAACAGAAATATCTGTCAATTGTTTCTGAGCCCATTGGCAGATTAATCATAAACAATACATTTTGATACATTTCTATATTTGTCTTCTCAAGTATTTTTCCCCAGTCACCCCAGTGGAAAACAGTGTCCCAATTTACTTAAACATTTGGAAAACAAGACAGATATACTGTCATTTAAAAGAGCTTATCTCACATTGTTATATACTGTATATAAGTGCTGTCAAACGATTAATCACATCTAAAATACATCTTTGTTAATATTGTGTGTGTGTGTGTGTGTGTGTGTGTGTACTGTGCAATAATATAATGATAATTTACATTATATATACATATAGGCTACCACTAGTTCTGAATAAACACACATTAACTTGAGAAGTGAAATGAATGTAGTTTTGTTTTCTGAGAAACTGATATTGATATATGGAATAAACATCTGTCAGTGGGATATATAAAACATTGATTTCCCTTTGAGTTAAGTTGGGCATTTCTTAATCATAAACCAAATACATACATTTCTATATTTGTCTTCTCAAGTATAGTGACATTTTTCCCCAGTCATCCCAGTGGAAAACAGTGTCCCAATTTAGTGAGAACATCACTGTATAATGTACAGTAACTGTGTGTGTGTGTGTGTGTGTGTGTGTGTGTGTGTGTGTGTGTGTGTGTGTGTGTGTGTGTGTGTGTGTGTGTGTGTGTGTGTGTGTGTGTGTGTGTGTGTGTGTGTGTGTGTGTGTGTGTGTGTGTGTGTGTCAGTGATGTGACTCTGAGCTGATCTGGAGTCAGTGTGAGCCGCTGCTCTTCATGATGCTGCCGCTGAGGAATGAACACACACCATTACACAGGCCTCGAGCGTCTCTATAACACTGGTAAATACATTTAATCTGCGCGATGTGAAGCTGGGAACGCTGGTCGTGCTCGTGCTGATGTTTTATCGGCCTGTCTTCATATCATTAACGTTACAGAGTCTCTTCAATGCTAACGGGTCGAGTCCGTTAGCATACATCTTATTACTGTACATGTCAGCTGCTTAAACATCACATAGACATCGTCTCCAGAGTATTTTACACTTAAACGGGTTCAAACGACATGTGAAGTGCGCTTTTATCAAACGACAGGGTATAATATTACATATAAACGGCTGTAACGGCGGGCTAATGAAGCTAGCGCCTGTCATTGATGCGACGGTTAGCCTGTTAGCTTCTCTGCTGTCAGTCTGAATAAAACACCAGCGCTTTATTTATTATGTGAGATATGTGCTCCTTAACTATTCCAGGCCTTTTGTCTTGGGGATATTATTCATGTTGATCGGACAGAAGCGGATGAACTAATGACTGGAGCTTCAATACACAGGTGAGCTAATCAGTTAGCACAACTGACATGACAGTTTGTTTTTATGTTTTAATCATGTGTTGATGAATATATCACATTAGTGACTGCCTTTCGTGGTTAATAGGAGCTGTGTGTGTGTGTGTGTGTGTGTGTGTGTGTGTGTGTGTGTGTGTGTGTGTGTGTGTTTGGATTGATCAATTCGAACATGTTCGTGCTTGTGATTGTCATCAATGTCAAAGTGAAAATGGAAACTTCTAGAAAGTGTCCAGAATGACAGAAGCAGGACTTATTGTGTTCATATTATGAGGGTTTGTGATGGTATGAGAAAGGGTCAGCTCCCTTCCTAGACAGCACAATAATCTAGTCAGCTGTTATCTAGACTGTGTTTTGTATCATTATGCATCGTACTAACTAAACTGCTTTCCTAGACAGCATTAATGGCCATTATAAGTAACCCTAGATAGCTTCATAATCTCAAAACATAAGTGTCAAAGTGCTGACTAGCTAGTGTTGTGACAGCCATTGTGTCTGGATTGTTGTGTTCTAGTCAGGTCATTGTGTGTGTGTGTGTGTGTGTGTGTGTGTGTGCTATAGTCACTTGGTTTCGGTTTACAGAAGCACCTTTACCCTGATTGTTTAGTAGTTTATCCAAAAATAGTTTCCCTGCATTGTCCTACTTTACTTTTTTCTGTGTTTTCCAACACATTATGTTGTTGTTTTATTAAAATACCATTTATTACAACCAAACTGTGCAATTTTGTTGCGGATATGTATATTTGAAAGTGCTTACACTGATTTATATGTACCTAAAGTTACAAATTAGCATTTTTAACACACAAGTGTGTGCTATGGTTCAGGCTGGGCATTATAATCATAATGATTAATTTAATGATTCAGTGTTTTTGAACGAATCTCTTGAATTAATGACTCACGCATTACTGGATGAATCAGCGTTTTTTAACAAATCTAGAGTGAATGATTCAATGACTCACTCATAAAGACTTGTTTCATTACTGGATGAATCAGTGTTTTTTAACGAATCTCTTGAATGAATGAATCAATGACTCACTCAATGACTTCACTTGTTTCTTTACTGGATGAATCAGCGTTTTTGAACGAATCTCTTGAGTGAATGATTCAATGTCTCACTCATGAAGACTTCACTTGTTTCATTACTGGATGAATCAGTGTTTTTGAACAAATCACTTGAGTGAATGATTCAATGACTCACTCATGAAGACTTCACTTGTTTCATTACTGGATGAATCAGTGTTTTTTAACAAATTTTGAGTGAATGATTCAATGACTCAATCAAAGACTTCACTTGTTTCATTACAGGATGAATCAGTGTTTTTGAACGAATCTCTCGAGTGAATGATTCAATGACTCACTCATAAAGACTTCACTTGTTTCATTACTGGATGAATCAGTGTTTTTGAACAAATCTCTCGAGTGAATGATTCAATGACTCACTCATGAAGACTTCACTTGTTTCATTACTGGATGAATCAGTGTTTTTGAACAAATCACTTGAGTGAATGATTCAATGACTCACTCAAAGACTTCACTTGTTTCATTACAGGATGAATCAGTGTTTTTGAACAAATCTCTCGAGTGAATGATTCAATGACTCACTCATAAAGGCTTCACTTGTTTCATTACTGGATGAATCAGTGTTTTTGAATGAATCTCTTGAATTAATGAATCAATGACTCACTCATAAAGACTTGTTTCATTACTGGATGAATCAGTGTTTTTGAATGAATCTCTTGAGCGAATGAATCAATGAATCACTCAAAGACTTCACTTGTTTCATTACAGGATGAATCAGTGTTTTTGAACAAATCTCTTCAATGAATGAATCAATGACTCACTCATAAAGACTTGTCTCATTACTGGATGAATCAGTGTTTTTGAATAAATCTCTTGAGTGAATGACTCACTCAAAGACTTCACTTGTTTCATTACTGGATGAATCAGTGTTTTTGAATGAATCTTTTGAATGAATGAATCAATGACTCACTCAAAGACTTGTTTCATTACTGGATGAATCAGTGTTTTTGAATGAAACTCTTGAATGAATGAATCAATGACTCACTCAAAGACTTGTTTCATTACTGGATGAATCAGTGTTTTTGAATGAATCTCTTGAATGAATGATTCAATGACTCACTCATAAAGACTTGTTTCATTACTGGATGAATCAGTTTTTTTGAACGAATCTCTTGAATTAATGAATCAATGACTCACTCAAAGACTTCACTTGTTTCATTACAGGATGAATCAGTGTTTTTGAATGAATCTCTTGAGCGAATGAATCAATGAATCACTCAAAGACTTCACTTGTTTCATTACAGGATGAATCAGTGTTTTTGAATGAATCTCTTGAATGAATGAATCAATGACTCACTCAAAGACTTGTTTCATTATTGGATGAATCAGTGTTTTTGAATGAATCTTTTGAATGAATGAATCAATGACTCACTCAAAGACTTGTTTCATTACTGGATGAATCAGTGTTTTTGAACAAATCTCTTGAGTGAATGATTTAATGACTTGAAGTCATTAAATCAAAGACTCCGTGTTTATATCTGGACTATACACTTTTACCCCAGTACTTCTGTGATAATCTGAACTATTATAAGACAGAAATAATGATCCTGTGTGCTTGAAAAGAGGCGAATCCCTGTCATTCAGGAATCAGATCATGTGTGTGTTTGAATTGAGTTACTCCTGAGGAAGTGAGTAGTCCGTTCCGTCCATGATTCCAGATGTTCTCAGTCTGAGTAATGAATATTGTGTTCTTTAAACCCGTTCCAGCCGCAACAAAAGCAAGCGTGTGGACACCATCCCAGGACTGAGCTCCTCCATCAGGATCATGGGGGAGAATGGCCCTCTCTCGGAGACAGCCATGCTCTTTGAAGACGAGGAGGAGGACGTGGACAAACTGGGCCGAGACGAGGAAGACGACGACATCATCTCTGGCCCGTCCTCATCCTCGGGCCGGATCTATGACCGCACCACTGTGCTGATCGAGCAGGACCCGATCCGGCTGGATGAGGAGGGCGAGGAGGACGGCATGGCCTTCATGGGCGACCCGGATGGCATGTCCCAGGGGTACATCCACCACACCATCTCCCCGGACCAGATCCAGTTCATCATCAACCCCGGGTCCACACCCATGCCCCGAAACATCGAGGGCGCCACGCTCACACTTCACTCAGAGTGCCCCGAGACCAAACACAGAGAGGTGAGGAACCTTTACATGTTCTGTCTCTAGCAGGGCTCGACATTAAAGGGTTAGTTCAGCCAAAACTGTAAATTGTGTCATTAATGACTGAGCCTCATGTGGTTGGACACCCGTCAGACCTCCGTTCATCTTCAGACACAAATGAAGATATTTTAGTGTAAAGCTGATGCTCTGAAAGGCCTCCATTGGCTCAACTTTACACTCTCAAGACCCTTAAAAGACACTAAAGACTAAAGTTACAAAGTCCATCTCACTACAGCGGCTCTACAATAACTTTATGAAGACGAGAATAGTTTTTGTGCGCAAAAAAACCCTAAATAACGACTTATATAGTGATGACGATTTCAAAACACGGCCTCATGAAGCTTCGAAGCGTTATGAATCCGTGAGTCGATTCAGCAGTTCAGAGCGTTATGAGTCAGTGAGTCGATTCAGCAGTTCTGAGTGTTATGAGTCAGTGAGTCGATTCAGCGGTTCAGAGTGTTATGAATCAGTGAGTCGATTCAGCGGTTCAGAGCGTTATGAGTCAGTGAGTTGATTCAGCAGTTCAGAGTGTTATGAGTCAGTGAGTTGATTCAGCGGTTCAGAGCGTTATGAGTCAGTGAGTCGATTCAGCAGTTCAGAGCGTTATGAGTCAGTGAGTCGATTCAGCGGTTCAGAGCGTTATGAGTCAGTGAGTTGATTCAGCGGTTCAGAGTGTTATGAGTCAGTGAGTCGATTCAGCAGTTCAGAGTGTTATGAGTCAGTGAGTCGATTCAGCAGTTCAGAGTGTTATGAGTCAGTGAGTCGATTCAGCGGTTCAGAGTGTTATGAGTCAGTGAGTCGATTCAGCAGTTCAGAGCGTTATGAGTCAGTGAGTCGATTCAGCGGTTCAAAGTGGTATGAGTCAGTGAGTCGATTCAGCAGTTAAGAGCTTTATGAGTCAGTGAGTCGAATCATGATTTGAATCGCCAAATTTCAGCAGTTTGGAGGTTTGACAGAGAGAGGTGAGGAACCTTTTTACTAGGGATGCACGATATTGGATTTTTGCCGATATCCGATATGCCGATATTTTTCAACTAATTTTGGCCGATACCGATACATGTTTATTTTTTCCCTTTGTTTGGAAACCACCATTTTGACCAAAAAAAAAGTTTTTTTTCATTCTGGTCTCAGATTTCTGAGGTCTCCTTACTAAAAGGATATTTGTTAAAAATAAATTAATGTTAATAAAGTTTTTTAAAATAACAGTATATTAAAAGCGCTGAAAATAACAATAATAAAGTCAGTGATTTTTCACCCCAGACAGATGCAATTGTAACCTAAATATTTTATTTTTGTATTTAATGTTTGTGCACATGATGTGGGGGTGGCATGGCATCAGTTGATGCTGTCTTTAGCTTCAGATACATTTTTTTACAATTTTTTTAGAGCTCCTTGGATTATTTTTCATCATCAATTTCATAACATTTTATTACAGATTAATAAACTGTATGTAAAAGTATTTAATTTACAAGTGCCATGCTTTGACTTCATTACTGCTTTATTTATTCAGATAAAGAAGTAACTTCTATTTATTTGTGTATTCTACTTTTCATTCACTATTACTATAACAACAGCGCCTCCACTAAATAGGCAATATTTAACATTCTCCCGGTCGGGCACTAGGACCTGGAGGAGCTTCAGCTGCTGCGCGCTAGAGAGTGGGGAGACTCTGTGCTTGTTTTGGGCTAGTTTTGGGCTAGTTTTAGGCTAGTTTTGGGGTAGTTTTGGGCTAGTTTTGTTGTGAAAACCTCGCAATCCTGCGTTGATTTACAAATTCAAGGCAGCATTTAAAAACTGTCAATATAAATCACATACATGCAATGCATTGGCTTGTTTTCACTTGAAGAATGACACAGCTGACGTGATCTTATCGCTATAGCAGTCCTTGCACATCTGAGTTATTGCAGGCGTTATCATATCGGCAAGGCATATCGGCATCATTTTTTCATATCGGCCGATGCCGATTTTTATATTTTAAGCGTTTATCGGCCGATTCCGATGTCGTTGCCGATGCCCTACTTTTTACATGTTTGTCCCATCTGTCTCTAGTGTGTGATGTTCCAGTTCTTCTCTATATCAGTGTTCCTGAGCTCCTGAAACGCCTCCATCTTGAGTTTTCCACAGGAACCCACACAGGGCTCCAGACTGCGACTAAAACGGTCAAAAATATTAATGTGCGAGTGATATTTTTGCCGAGATCGGACCAGTCTTGTTGTGTGTTGACGTAATAAAATGAGACGACGCGCAGCAAAGTTACAGAGGAAAAAACCTCGCTGAGTCGGAGCGTCAGAATACGCGTCAGAAACGGACGTTTAAAACCGAAAATATCGTGCTTTTTCAAAGCCCTCATCTCTATCAAGCAACAACACTGACGGCCGGAGAGAGAGAGAAAGAGATAGAAAAAGAGATAGAAAGAGAGATAGAAAGAGAAAGAGAGATAGAGCGACAGAGACGTGTCAATGAATGAACATCCAGTACCCTACTCTTCTTGTAAAAGTGCAGGAAGTAGGGCTGTACGATTAATCGAAAAATAACCGAAACCGACATTCAGAACCTCTAACCGACGTATTTTTCCCATGTGGGTTATTTGGGTTTTCACGTGACTCCGCCCCGTCAGTGACATCAAGAGCAGTTTGCAGACACACAGAGAGAAGCAGGAGCAGTATCTGTGTTTATAGATGCCCAGAATCACTATAGTAACTGCACGTTTTACACAGTTTATACAGGTCAGCTAATTGCTGTTCTTATAGCCTACGTGCTGACACACACACACACACACACAGAGACGGCGTGCACAAGCCCCGAAGCCGCTTTCACTTTCGTGCTCGTAAAGTTTATCAAGTAAATGCGTTTAAACGCGACAACGCGCGCGCCCTGAAGCCAGACTCTTTCACCTGCGTCCTCACAAAGCTTGTCATTTGTATGTGTTTTAAGCCCTGCCAGTTTGAACATTAAAGCGAGTTTCGACCATCAGATGTGTGTTATGTTGAACTAATGCCTGATTTATTGTGACAAACGAACACTCAGACAGAAGCTCGCACATCACGTGAAGATCGTGCGCAGAGAGCAGTGTCAACACTGAACTATGACTAAAGTAAAGTCACTAAAGTAGCTTAAACTCAACTGTTATTTTAATACCTTTTGAAGTAAGTACAAACCACAGCTTCATAATGAATAGAGACGGTATGAGTAATTCACACACACAATCACTCTCTCATTAATGCATTCAGATAAATGTAATGCAGGCCTACTGTGTTAATTTATCTGTATCTGATGTACAACAAGCAGAAATCTGCTCCATAGACAATAGGCATGTGCCGGTATCAAATTTTCATGTTGCGATTAATTGCTGAAGCTTTTATCACGGTATACGGTATTATCACGATATTGAAATAAGTTGCAAAAAAAGTGTTGTCATACTATAACAGGTTAAATCACTTTCTTATAACAAAAGAACCAAACATTTAAATACAATAAAGCAATACACAAAAATGTATAAAGTAAACAAATATTTAAAACAGATTAAAGTGCAAAAGAATTATAAAGAACAATAGGTATGCTGCAATGTACATTTAACTAAGATTAATACATGCTTTAGAAGTATTTTTCATTGTAAGTTTGTTAATGAAGGAACTAATGTTAAATACTGGAGCCTTGTAAAGTGTGTGATTGAACAACAGTCAGAACATATTCAAACAATATCTAGGGCATGTAATTTAGTCCAGATTAAAATATAAAATGCAAGTTTGAAAATGAATAGCCTTAAGTCTTTAAGTATTATGTATTAGGTTGTGTGATTACTGGGGAAACGGCTGCATTTCTGCTGTTCCGTCAGCGCCCTCTGCTGTCGAAGAATGAATGTGCACTTCAGCGTCTCCTCATTCCGCCATGTGCTCGGCTCATGCACGGTCTATTTACATCAGTGCGCATTCCTCTTTGACGTGTTGTTCATTTTAAACGGTTGATGGGTAAAGTATTCTTAAAATTCATTCTAAAAATCTGAATAATTCGTTATAAATAATTATTCACGGTATTTTGAAGTGCCCACGATAACAATATTGTGCATGTTCATTATTGCGGTATATCGTATTACCGTTTACCGGCACATGTCTAATAGACAATCACTGCTGAAAGTCAACCGTTTCCTTCAAGAGTTTTAAAATCACAAAGAAATGGACTTTCATTAGAAAAAAAAAATCCACCTTTAATAGTAGAAAATATTTACAGTACAAACCTTATCAGTTAACTTACTCAACCTTATGAGGGCAAAAAAGAAGAAGCAAAATAATCGTTCATTAATCGTAATCGAGGTCAAATGTTCAATTAATCGAGGTTTTTATTGTTGGTCAAATCGTTACAGCCCTAGCAGGAAGACTGTGGACGTCACTAATCAGTAACAATTCTCGTTTTTAATTGATACTGATACTTATTCTCAATATATTTTACTCTTATTAAACTTTTCTGTTACTGCCTTAACTTCAGGAATACGCTAAACGTATCACCGACGGGCTATTTTAAATAGTCAATAAAATTCCTTTCTTGCTTTGCATTGTTGACTCTCTTCTCTGAAGGAAAAATAAGATCAGGGATGTTTTTGATCATGCTTATCTGTCCGCAGTGAAGTTTAGCGGATGTGTGTGTGTGTGTGGATATTTTTGAGTGTGTTTGTGATGAGCGGATCAAAACATTAATTAATTACGGGTGGATGAGAGATAAATAATGAATGTGTTGATATTATTAAAGACACAGAACTCTCATTTCACTGTAAAACGCAACGAATGTGTGCGTCACTCACTTTCAAAACCTGCGTCTATTTAGTGAAAACAAATCAAGGATGCGATAAGATTAGAGCACCTCCTAGTGGACAGAATATATAACGCAAAGGAAAAATCCTGCATGAGATATTGCTTAAAAATTTAACAGTTTTACCTTAAAAAATATACACTAACTTAATAGAAATGATTCTGATAAGAATTGTCCAACATAGTGATTGGAAATATCAACATACTTAAAACTTTTTTCTTCAGGTTTGCCAAATTTACCAAATTAACAAAAGGAAGGAAATAAAGTAAAGTAAAATGTGGGAGCGTTTGAGTGAAGTAGTTTAACAGACGAATCAAGTGTTGTGCTGTCTTAATGAGAGAATGGAAGAAGCCAAAAATGAAATTCAGCACTGCCCATATAATTGCACAGGAAAAATTAAAATGCGTTTATTCTTTTGTGGCACTTGAAAAAATTATTTGGCACCTACGTTTTTCCCTTATAGAAGCCAATGGCTCCTTAATTGATATTTTTGTCTGGAGCCCTGCAACACGTCACAATATTCCACTGCACTTTTCCTTCATTTTTAAAAAGTGTTCCCTTCATCTCAGGGCCATGAGACGCTGTGACTTTTCCTAAATAATCTAATCCAAACATGCACAACAAATCTGGGCTTGATTTGGTTGTTCTAAAGGTGTGTACATTTTTTTTTTTACAATTTAAGGTCCTCGGGGTCAGATTGACCCCACATTGAAAATGAAAAAAATAAATAAAAAAAAATTACTTTGTTTGTCACAAAAATAAAACAAAATCCAATATAAATCTGAAAAGTTCTACATTTAAATCAAGGTCTGGTCCTAGAGCATAAACACAAAGTGGAACGGACTTTCTATCTCATACACACACACACACACACATGCGCGCACAAACACACGTGTGTGTGACTGCAACAGAGAGCAATTGTATAGAAATTGGCACATAAAATCAATTAAACTGGCTTAAATCTGAAAAATTGCCTTACATAAATGAAGGACTAATACTAGAGCGCAAATACTAGAACATGAAACAAGCATGTTCACTCACACACACACACACACACACACACACACACACAGGTGTCTGGGGCATTTTTTAGATTTTGGTAATGAATGGAAACATGTAAAAAAAAAAAAAAATATATATATATATATATATATATATATATATATATATATATATATATATATATATATATATATATATATATATATATATATTTATATATATATATATATATATTTTTATATATATATACATATATATATATTTATATATATTTTTTTTGTAAAAAAAAAATTAAATAAAGCCAGTATAAATCTGAAATTTTCTACATTTAATTCAAGGTCTGGTACTAGAGCATAAACACAAAGTGGAACGGACTTTCTATCTCTCTCTCTCACACACACACACACACACACACACATACTACAACAGAGAGCATTTTTATAGAAATTGGCAAATACAATCAACAATTCAACTACAATCAACTAATACTAGAGCACAAATGCAACATACATGTACACACACACACACACTCACACACACAGACACACACACACACACACACACACATACACACACACACACACACACACACATACACACACACAAACATATATTCACAAAATATATATCATAAAGTTATGAGGAGAAGTTGAAGCATCAAGAAAAACTGAAGTGAAAAGTCCCTATGGACATCTGCTGGATATAAGTGGTCATTACACTTTCTTTCTTTATCTATAATTCCTAAGGTTTTTCCACAAACCTGCAGATGGCAGTATTCTATCCAAAAAACAATTTAGATTCAATTAAGATCATTATTTAAGGGATTTTGTCATTACAAAAAAATAATTTTAATGAGCCAATTTATGGCCTAGGTAAGTAATTGGGCAGTAAATAGGTAAAAAACTACCAAATATCCACAAAAACACAGCATAAATGTAAAGTTGAGAAGGAAATAAAAATAAATTCTATATAGTTTTCCATGTACAAATGTATATTTCCTAATGCAATCGCACTGTAAATGTTTGGGGTCACAAACGTGACCAGCTGGACTCTGAGAAGGGCGTAATGGGGGCTCTTCAGCCTCAGATGGCAGATGTGTGTCTGTACTGGTTGGACTGGTTGGACTGGTTGGACTGGTAAGGCCAGTTGTGTTTCCGTCAGTGTTTGGGAGATTAGCTTGTTCAGTGAGAGCAGATCAGATCAGCTGCTGTAGAGGATGTGTTTGTACGGGCCTTCATCCCCACAGGATCTGTGTTTCCACATGATTTCACATCAGAGCTCTGGATCCAGCATTCTCTGCATTCTCGGGTTACTGGTCCAACTTACCCCATCTGTGAGTCTGGCAAAATCACAAGAGGACTGTGTTTTTCGCACAGGCTCCAATACTCAAAAACACACAAATCAAAACTCTAGAAATCACTGTGGGCGGACGATGTACTTTTCTTTTTCTGACGTATTTTATTTTTTAATCAATTATGTCCTCAGTTTTTGTAATTTTTGTGGACTGTGATTTATGATTTAAAACAAATGTATTGTTAAAAATTGTGATAATCAAATGAATGCATGAATGTAATGAACATTTTATAATGTAATGATAATGTAATTTCCTGGCAATCAAAGTGACTTCATGTTTCTTCCCAGACTAGTCCACGTGTACAGCCTTAACTTTGATTTATTCTTCCAAAATTCTGTCACATTCTGCATTTTACAGTAAATTCCATTTTTATGAATGGATTCTGTGGTTCTGTTTGCGTTTTGACCCATTCATTAAATGTTTTCTAAATGCATTTAATAGATGTTATTGTGAACAATTAAGATTTATAACATATATAAAAACTGAAACTAGGGCGGCACGATTTGGGGAAAATATCTAATTGCGATTATTCTGGTTAAAATTGCGATTGCGATTTTAAAATGCGATTTATTATTATTATTTTTTTTTACAAATGAAAAGTGTATATAACATTTTGTGTTTATATATTGATATCGCTAATAATAATAATTATGATTCTTATTATTGCTAAATAAAAATAATAAATATTACTATTACAATAACATTTTCATTATTACAAATTCTAAATAGCATTGAAGAATAATAATATTTATATTTTACAGAAAATGTATTTTACAAAAAAAATTATGGGTTATCTGTTAATATGCAGACTGCCTATCACTAAAAATCATTAGAAAGGTCTAAGGATTTATTGTAAAAAAAATATATATATATATTATTATTATTATTATTATTATAAAAATCTGTGCTTTTTATCCGTGATATCAATTTCTTAAAGTCTATGTCTTTAATATGAAATATGAGCCTCTTATGCATCCACTGTGGGGATTACAACTCCTGTACATTGAAGAAAAACATATGGATTGTCATGTAAATTTATTTAGAAGTATTATTTTTCTTATTTTCTACCCAAAAGTTGAATTCATACTGGAGGCCAGAGGGCGCCCTCGAGCAGAAACTCACGCTCGCATAATTGCAATGTGAAACCAAACCAAAACTAACCAAATGTATAAAATGTATCAAAACATGAACTTCGGTTCAGACCTTGGTGCGACTCAGGTGGGAAAACGCTCTTACTCACAGTGTTTGTTTTAACAGCACAAATCGAGCACAAACGAATGACACTGGTTTGAATGGCGTGGGGTGGAGAGTGACATCACACAACCCAAAAAAATAATATTTAATATCTCAAACACAAAACCAGCACAAACACAGTGTTACTTTTGACAGCATATTTTGATTTAGTTTTAGTCCTAGTCTTTTGACTAAAATGCCATTTAGTTTTAGTCATATTTTAGTCTCCTGAATTGTTTTTAGCTTTAGTCTAGTGTTAGTCTCCTAAAATCTAATGAGTTTAGTTCAATTGTAATACATTAAGCATTTAAGCGTCACATAACCGACTGTCACTTGAACTGACATTTTGACATCATTTTGTTTTTGACATTAAAAATACACGAAAGAGCTCAATTCACTTTTTTGTTTGTTTTTTTTAAAAACATCTGTATAGTTTTTATAACTCTGTATTTCTGTTTTAGTCAGTAGGCCATATCAGGTTAAGCTAAAGCTTCAAATAAGTTTGTAATTTCAGTTCACATTTATTTAATTTTAAGTAATGAAGATTTTTTTTATGGTTTTAGTGAACTATTATAACCCTGATACTTTATTGAATATGTGTCAAATACTGGTCTTTCCTCCTGAATATGAATTAAATGGGAATGAAATTAAATACAGTTTATTGTGTAAGCAAAATCGAATATATAATGCGTGACTTTTAATGATAAACCTGCTGGAAATACACCGGGACTCTTATTTTGAAATGTCTGCTCCTCTGTTGCAGTTGCAGGAGCTCATTCAAGTTCAGGAGATCAAATATGCATTATTACAACCGTCTAAAACATATTACTATATAAACATCGTAAAGTAAACACTGTGATTATTCATCAGCATTAGTTCATAAACACTGGTCTGGCATAAGTGTGTGTTATTGATTGAGCCGCTCTGGAGCTGGATCGGGGGTGTGTGTGTGTGTGTGTGTGTGTTATTGATTGAGCCGCTCTGGAGCTGGATCGGGGGTGTGTGTGTGTGTGTGTGTGTGTTATTGATTGAGCCGCTCTGGAGCTGGATCGGGGGTGTGTGTGTGTGTGTGTGTGTGTGTGTGTGTGTGTGTGTTATTGATTGAGCCGCTCTGGAGCTGGATCGGGGGTGTGTGTGTGTGTGTGTGTGTGTGTGTGTGTGTGTTATTGATTGAGCCGCTCTGGAGCTGGATTGGGGGTGTGTGTGTGTGTGTGTGTGTGTGTGTGTGTGTGTGTGTTATTGATTGAGCCGCTCTGGAGCTGGATCGGGGGTGTGTGTGTGTGTGTGTGTGTGTTATTGATTGAGCCGCTCTGGAGCTGGATCGGGGGTGTGTGTGTGTGTGTGTGTGTGTTATTGATTGAGCCGCTCTGGAGCTGGATTGGGGGTGTGTGTGTGTGTGTGTGTTATTGATTGAGCCGCTCTGGAGCTGGATCGGGGGTGTGTGTGTGTGTGTGTGTGTGTGTGTGTGTGTGTGTGTGTGTGTGTGTGTTATTGATTGAGCCGCTCTGGAGCTGGATCGGGGGTGTGTGTGTGTGTGTGTGTGTGTGTGTGTGTGTGTGTGTGTGTGTGTGTGTGTGTGTTATTGATTGAGCCGCTCTGGAGCTGGATCGGGGGTGTGTGTGTGTGTGTGTGTGTGTTATTGATTGAGCCGCTCTGGAGCTGGATCGGGGGTGTGTGTGTGTGTGTGTGTGTGTTATTGATTGAGCCGCTCTGGAGCTGGATTGGGGGTGTGTGTGTGTGTGTGTTATTGATTGAGCCGCTCTGGAGCTGGATCGGGGGTGTGTGTGTGTGTGTGTGTGTGTGTGTGTGTGTGTGTGTTATTGATTGAGCCGCTCTGGAGCTGGATCGGGGGTGTGTGTGTGTGTGTGTGTGTGTGTGTGTGTGTGTGTGTGTGTGTGTGTGTGTGTTATTGATTGAGCCGCTCTGGAGCTGGATCGGGGGTGTGTGTGTGTGTGTGTGTGTGTTATTGATTGAGCCGCTCTGGAGCTGGATCGGGGGTGTGTGTGTGTGTGTGTGTTATTGATTGAGCCGCTCTGGAGCTGGATTGGGGGTGTGTGTGTGTGTGTGTTATTGATTGAGCCGCTCTGGAGCTGGATCGGGGGTGTGTGTGTGTGTGTGTGTGTGTGTGTGTGTGTGTGTGTGTGTTATTGATTGAGCCGCTCTGGAGCTGGATCGGGGGTGTGTGTGTGTGTGTGTGTGTGTGTGTGTGTGTGTGTGTGTGTGTGTGTGTGTGTGTGTGTTATTGATTGAGCCGCTCTGGAGCTGGATTGGGGGTGTGTGTGTGTGTGTGTTATTGATTGAGCCGCTCTGGAGCTGGATCGGGGGTGTGTGTGTGTGTGTGTGTGTGTGTGTGTGTGTGTGTGTGTGTTATTGATTGAGCCGCTCTGGAGCTGGATCGGGGGTGTGTGTGTGTGTGTGTGTGTGTGTGTGTGTGTGTGTGTGTGTGTGTGTGTGTGTGTGTGTGTGTGTGTGTGTGTTATTGATTGAGCCGCTCTGGAGCTGGATTGGGGGTGTGTGAGCCTGTAGGCCGTGTGTTTTCCAGAGGTTAGATCAGTTCAGATCAAATGACCTCATCTCTTCCCTAATCGTCCCTCACTAACATTTCCGTCTCGTTTTTATTTGTTGACGAAAATGACAGTTGATTTTCGTCACAGTTTTTGTCATCCAACACTAGTTTTTATTTAGTTATCGTCTCGTTTTCATCAGTGAAAAAAGGTTGTTGACGAACATTATTCGTTCATTGCACAAACGTTCATTTTTGCGGCACAAATCAGCACAAACGAATGGCGTAGTTCTGGAGATTATTTCGTTTTATGGGGTTCCGACTTCACAGAGGTGCTATGAGCTGGGTTTGTGCTGTGATTAATGATGACGTTCAGCTGTCGTACCGAAAGCCTCACACAAGTCTCAAACCCTCATGTGATAGATGGACTCTGTTAAACCCACGGATATTATGTGGCATTTCATGCTGAATATGCAAAAACTAAAAATTCAAATATTGTCATAATCTGGTATTTCTCATGTGGAATGGCCACCGTGAAGCAGAAATAGAATAATTTGTTTGCAACAAATGGCTCCAGGTGGTTTATTTGCATCACACAGACTTGCAAATCACAGTCTTTACTCTCTATTTTGCCACACACACACACACACACACACACATGGATTGTTTAAATACGGTGAATAAGCTCAATCTGCCGGCTTTAGCTAGCTTGTAGTCTCAATAGAGTGAATTCAGGGCGATTGGGACACTTTTTCCAAATCATCTCAATGGCAGAAAGTGTCCCTGATCACCCTGAAATCACTCTATATATCGCTCAAACTGAGTAAAGAGCGTTTATTACAACTACAAAAAGATCCTTTTTATTCCTGTTTCTATAAAATATGTTCACGCTAATCGTGCCATTCCTGACATTGCAACAGGTGAACATCCTTAACTGGTTTGCATGCAAAAACACTGAAATATTTGAATTTTTAAGATTTTTCACTGAGTTTTTGAATATAAAATATTAATAAATATGCCAAGGTTCTTAAGTTTGGGGTTCGTGGGATTGTTTTAAGGTTTGTGAAAGTCTCCTCTGTTCACCGAGGCTGCATTTATTTGATGAGTGTTTTGATTTGATGTTCTCTATGTGAATATATACACTGTAAACAAAATCCAGGTCTCCTATTGAACATTTTCTAGTGAGCGATCACATCTAAATTTTTCAGTTGGCCAAATTGAATTTCTGTGAATTGATGCAATTTAATTCAATTAAAATTCAATTTGGCCAACTAAAAAATTTTGATGTGATCGCTCACTAGAAAATGTTCAATAGGAGACCTGGATTTTGTTTTACAGTGTTGTAAAGTTTTCACTGAGTTTTGAATATAAAATATTAATAAATATGCCAAGGTTCTTAAGTTTGGGGTTCGTGGGATTGTTTTAAGGTTTGTGAAAGTCTCTTCTGCATTTATTTGATCAAAAATACACTAAAAACTTCATAATAATATTATGAAATATTCCTCCAGTGTAGATCATGTGTTCTCTATGTGAATATACAGTAAAGTGTGATTTATTATCATCATTACTCCAGTCTTAGGTGTCACATGACCCTTCACTGATCATTCTCATATGAGGATCTGATGATCAACACACATTTATGATTATTATCAGTGTTGAACACAGTCATAATGGACACCGTGTCTGTCTTTCTACTGTTAATATATCAAATCTATGAACAGAAAGTCAGTAATGAGACTATATTAGAACGACCTCGCACCACAGTGTAAGATGATCTCATCACACTGGAAAGGAAAGGTCAAACGCATTGCATTGTGGGATACAGTATTGCGAAGTTCGTATTCTATGTATGCAGAAAATCTGCGGTATGCATACTGTACTTCAGACGTCGTATCTGTATTAAGGAAACCATTTGCCTTGACATAGTGGGTGTATTGGGAAATGAGCACCATGTGATTGAACCACTAGGCCACATCTCTACACACGTGATTACAAAGAGACGTACATTCATCAAGTCATTCTAGATAAAGTGTGTTTTGTTCGGTGTAGCACTGGCATCTGTGAGAGAATATTGTTGGGTCGTTTACTGGAGTTTGGTGGTGGGAAAAAAAGGAAATGTTCAGTTTATTTGAGTCAGGCTTTGTCTGCTCATTTCTATTTTGGATCTGTTTCACATGTGACACGTTTGCAGGACCCATTCCGCCCTTTCTCAGAGTCTTGCTGTTGTTTCTGGTTGTTATTGGCACAAATATCGATTTCCAGTATCAATTCGTATGTATATATCCTACTGTACATATAGGGAAAAATACGTTTGTTAAACTCGCATTCATTAATATTCACTCGTGTGTGCTTATATAAGTATCATTAAAAATATTAGGATGTAAGTTCACATTTAAAGAAATCTAGTGTTTGATCATGTCTAAATATTTATTCAAATGCAAAACCTACAAAAAAGCAAGCAATTATGATCTACAATACTTTTTTGAGCAACCAGACTAGATACATGTATATTTATTAAAGAGCCATACAGCCACCTATAGTGGATAAACCATGGCATTACAAATGAAAATGATTATTTTTCCAACCACAAAATAACTCTAGTTTGCCTCTTTGCATTGTAATTCTCTATTTTAACTTTAATTACTACACTAATTGTAATAGAAATAATAAAAAAATATTTTAAGTGGTCATTAATGGACCATAATTATTGCACAAATAGTAGGCCTATTTAGTACCAAAAGATATCCTCAAAATATTCAATAAATATAATTACACTAAAATATAGAACATTTATTTAATTGAAAACTGTTAGGTGTATGGTCACATTTAACCACCAATGAGTATGAGTGACCAATTAGTAAACAATGAGGGCGAAATACAAGAAAACATTCATGTTTACAATGTTGATCTCCATCACTCTCCATAATATAATGATACTGTAAATATGGTTGACGTAATAAAAAAATGCTGCAAATACTTGTTTAGTAAAACTGTTGTGTTTCCGCTTAAGCCAATCAAATGCATTGACAGAGCACTGGTTAGAAGCTCCATGAACCATGTGACCCGCCGGGAGATGAGATCGTCGCAAATCTGTTTTTCAACGCCTCTGACTTTAACTGTTATGCCACATTAGCGCCAAAACGCTATTTATTGTTTGAATTTCGTATTTAATTTTAAAAGCTTAGACTTTCATATCAAAAGCAGGTTTGGCGTGAGATTTTAAAAGTTAATGAATAACGACGGGCAATATGTGGCGGCCAGTGAATGGGAAACACTGACTACGTATTAGCTGAATGTTGTTGGTGAATGAGAAAGTATTATAGCCTATTGTTTGCCTTGCTAATAATATAAAAGCAAACCATTTACTTTATTTGTATGAAGGTGTAGTGTGTGAATTTTAGCGGCATCTAGCAGTGAGATTGTGAATTGCAATAACCCACCGCTCATCCCTCCCTTTAGAGAAGCTGCGGTGGCCGACACAGGACAAAAATGTCATCCAGAGAGTAGCTAGCGCTCTATAGAGCAGTTTGTCCCTTTAGGGCTACCGTAGAAACATGGCGGCGCAAAATGGCGACTTCACTGTAAGAGGACCCGCGGTGTGTGTAGATAGGAACAGCTCATTCTAATGTAACAAAACAGTTCACTATGTAAGGTCTTTATACTCCACTGAAAACACAGTTATATATATTATATTGCATTTCTGTCAACAGATCCTCATATATACTACACACTGCACCTTTAACAGGTCTTTATAATAACGTATTAGATATGACTGTTTCACAGAGGCCGTAAACTAATGAAGACGGAGAAGAATGTGAGCGCTGTGTGATCAGGTGTGATTTCAGCGCCACCCAACAAAATAAAAGTGCAGCTTCTAACACATCGGCCAATCAGAAAACGTATGGCCGAGGCGATATATGTTCATATATATGTTCATTTTGACCACAGACCGTACGCTATCACTTGAATTCAGCAAGAGCGCCCTCAGGCACTGAAAGCGTGTTTCTCTGTAATGGTGGCTGTTATCTGTGATCCTCTCAGGTGAAGCGGTACCAGTGTATGTTCGAGGGCTGCACGCGCACCTACAGCACGGCGGGAAACCTGCGCACGCATCAGAAGACGCATCGCGGCGAGTACACGTTTGTGTGCAACCAGCAGGGCTGCGGAAAAGCCTTTCTCACGTCCTACAGCCTGAAGATCCACGTCCGGGTCCACACTAAAGAGAAGCCCTTTGAGTGTGACGTCCAGGGCTGTGAGAAGGCCTTCAACACACTCTACAGGTGAATATCATGTGTTATGAGCAGTGTTGGGGAAAGTTACTTTGAAAAGTAATGCATTACAATATTGCGTTACTCCCTTAAAAAGTAACTAATTTAGTTACTTAGTTACTTTTCAAGAAAAGTAATGCATTACAATATTGCGTTACTCCCTTAAAAAGTAACTAATTGAGTTACTTAGTTACTTTTTAAGAAAAGTAATGTATTACAATATTGCGTTACTCCCTTAAAAAGTAACTAATTGAGTTACTTAGTTACTTTTTAAGAAAAGTAATGAATTACAATATTGCGTTACTCCCTTAAAAAGTAAAAGTAACTAATTGAGTTACTTAGTTACTTTTTAAGAAAAGTAATGCGTTACAATATTGCGTTACTCCCTTAAAAAGTAACTAATTGAGTTACTTAGTTACTTTTTAAGAAAAGTAATGCGTTACAATATTGCGTTACTCCCTTAAAAAGTAACTAATTGAGTTACTTAGTTACTTTTCAAGAAAGGTAATGCGTTACAATATTGCGTTACTCCCTTAAAAAGTAACTAATTGAGTTACTTAGTTACTTTTCAAGAAAAGTAATGCATTACAAAATTGCGTTACTCCCTTAAAAAGTAGCTAATTGAGTTACTTAGTTACTTTTCAAGAAAAGTAATGCATTACAATATTGCGTTACTCCCTTAAAAAGTAACTATTTGAGTTACTTAGTTACTTTTTAAGAAAAGTAATGAATTACAATATTGCGTTACTCCCTTAAAAAGTAAAAGTAACTAATTGAGTTACTTAGTTACTTTTTAAGAAAAGTAATGCGTTACAATATTGCGTTACTCCCTTAAAAAGTAAAAGTAGCTAATTGAGTTACTTAGTTACTTTTTAAGAAAAGTAATGCGTTACAATATTGCGTTACTCCCTTAAAAAGTAACTAATTGAGTTACTTAGTTACTTTTTAAGAAAAGTAATGCATTACAATTAGGGGTGCACGATATTCACAAAAATGTGATATTGCGATATCGATAATGAATATTGCGATATCGATATTAATTTCGATATTTTTAAGCCTATGTAAATTTACAAAAGTAACAGAAAACGCATCAAAATAGATTCATAACAAATGAATCAAATTCTTACAACACAAGGTTTAAAGGTTTTCAACTGACAGTCATATTGGACTGGTACAACATGAATAAATAAATAATAATCATATCTGGTTGTACAGTAGGGATGAAACACTACAGTTAGTCCACGGTTCAATACATACCTCTGTTTTTAACCACGGTGTTGGTTCGGTTCTGATGGCTTGTCACATCAGTTTTTTTCTATTCTATTCTTAGCCGACAGGAACAGAAAGAGTTATTATTATTTTTATTATAATTTTTTGTTTTTATTGCAATACTCTTTTTGAATTTTACTTAAAAGACTTGGAAAAACCTTACTTAAAACTATACTTAAAAAAAACCTTGTACACATTCCTAGTGTATAGTATAATATAAAATAAATATATATATAAAGATTTACAGTGGCAGCTCAGAGCAGTACAGCATGAAAGTGTATGAATAAATGTAAAATTAAAGAGAGAGTTCACTCAAAAATGAAAATTCTGTCATCAATTACTGACGCTCAAGTTGTTTTAAACCTGAATAAAGTTCTTTCTTCTGTTGGACATAAAATATATTTTAAAGAATGTTGGAAACCAACAGTTGCTGGTCCCCATTGTAGGAAATAATAATATGGATGTCAATGGCTACCATCAGCTGTCTGGTATTCAACTGTCTGTGTTCAACAGAAGAAATTAATACAGGTTTGAACAACATTAGATGAGTAAATAATGACATTGTTTTAGAGGTGAACTGTCCCTTTAAGGACTAGCGGCAGCGTGTTCACTAAAGGCTGCGCTTCTGTCAATGTAAGACCTGCACACATCTAATACACAGACACGCGATTTTACTTTCACTATAGACTCAACTGACTGTGTTTATGTTAACCATGTGTGTATTTGACAGTATTGGCGCAATAAGACTACTTAGTCCAGTAATCACGTGTTTGACAGGCTTTTAGTGCGCGAGCTCAGCGCATGTTAAAACAGTGCATGAAAATGTTTAACCGGTAACGTAATGCTTTAAAACGCATTCAAATAATGAACTTTGGTGATTGTGAATAACTATAGTGTTCCGTGAGTATAACTCTCTGACACCAGCATTGCAAGCGTGGCTAAACACCCCTAACCTGTGCATAGTGGTCGGATATCTGCTCATATCAGCGCGTAGACTGAGCACACTCAAACAGAGCCGAAATAAACTGAGAGAAATATTTAAAACGGAGAGAAATAAAAATAGGCTTGTGGTGGTTCTTAACTATTTCATCTTCTCCCTGAGCAACACTCATTTTCTTACTTTTGTGTTCTTTCTTTTGCTCCACTTGCTCCCGTCGCTCTCTCTTTAGGTCCTTTCTTTTCTTTCTCTTCGTTTTGTTGTGCGCTGGTGTGTGCGTCGAGCCGGCCCGACAAGTGTGTGTGTGTGTGTAGAGCGAGGGAGAAGTGAGAGAGTGACGGTTAGCTTTGGAGTGAGTAGGAGGGACCCGGTTTTAAAAAAAATAGATCCGATAAAGAATGTATATACAGTGAAACGTCTCATTTTGTCATAATTTTGTCATAAACGAAATATCGCATAATTATCGCGAGACTTACGATATAATATCGGGCAACGTGATATCGCGATAACGATATTAAATCGATATATCGTGCACCCCTAATACAAGATTGCGTTACTCCCTTAAAAAGTAGCTAATTGAGTTACTTAGTTACTTTTCAAGAAAAGTAATGCATTACAATATTGCGTTACTCCCTTAAAAAGTAACTAATTGAGTTAGTTACTTTTTAAGAAAAGTAATGCATTACAATATTGCGTTACTCCCTTAAAAAGTAACAAATTGAGTTACTTAGTTACTTTTCAAGAAAAGTAATGCATTACAATATTGCGTTACTCCCTTAAAAAGTAACTAATTGAGTTACTTAGTTACTTTTCAAGAAAAGTAATGCATTACAATATTGCGTTACTCCCTTAAAAAGTAACTAATTGAGTTACTTAGTTACTTTTTAAGAAAAGTAATGAATTACAATATTGCGTTACTCCCTTAAAAAGTAACTAATTGAGTTACTTTTTAAGAAAAGTAATGCATTACAATATTGCGTTACTCCCTTAAAAAGTAACTAATTGAGTTACTTAGTTACTTTTCAAGAAAAGTAATGCATTACAATATTGCGTTACTCCCTTAAAAAGTAACTAATTGAGTTACTTAGTTACTTTTTAAGAAAAGTAATGCATTACAATATTGCGTTACTCCCTTAAAAAGTAACTAATTGAGTTACTTAGTTACTTTTTAAGAAAAGTAATGAATTACAATATTGCGTTACTCCCTTAAAAAGTAAAAGTAACTAATTGAGTTACTTAGTTACTTTTTAAGAAAAGTAATGCATTTCAATATTGCGTTACTCCCTTAAAAAGTAACTAATTGAGTTACTTTTTAAGAAAAGTAATGCATTACAATATTGCGTTACTCCCTTAAAAAGTAACTAATTGAGTTACTTAGTTACTTTTCAAGAAAAGTAATGCATTACAATATTGCGTTACTCCCTTAAAAAGTAACTAATTGAGTTACTTAGTTACTTTTTAAGAAAAGTAATGCATTACAATATTGCGTTACTCCCTTAAAAAGTAACTAATTGAGTTACTTAGTTACTTTTTAAGAAAAGTAATGTGTTACGTTACTTTTGCGATACTTTTTCTCACCTGGGATGGGCTTGCTTTTTTATTTTGTTTGTTAATAGCAAAAAAAAGTCATTTTTTGTGCACATGTAAAGACCTCTTCATACCAAAATTTAAATAATAGGCCTCAGGCTGAGGTAAAGATGTGCTGCCATTCTGGATAATGGAAGAATAAGTTTAACCAATAAAAACAAAAATCTAGTAATATTTGCTCATGGCTTAACTGAATCATCAAAGGTCAGCAGCACGACATTGGTCAATAAAGGTAGAGTAAATGCATACAAATATTAGTTTTATTTAACATTTATATATTTGAGGTTTGCATAGTATTCTGATTTTGCAACACACAACATCTCTGCACTTACTCTCACTTTTCTCAACATGAGGGCAGGAGAGCTGTCAGTCAAATAAATGTGAAAAAGTAACTTGCGATACTTTTTTGAAAAAGTAACTCAGATATTTTGCTGTAAATTTGAAAAGTAATGCGTTACTTTACTAGTTACTTAAAAAAGTAATATTATTACGTAACTCAAGTTACTTGTAATGCGTTTCCCCAACACTGATTATTAGCATGCTTCAACAGCTCCTCCTCTGCTAAATAAGAGAAATAAGACCTCACTAACAGATTAAGTACAAATATAGTGAATATGTAATTTAGTGCAAATATTTAACAAAATGTTATTTGGTGCTGTAACTAGCAGGCCTACTGCATCCACTGTTCCCTTAACGCTGGGTTATTGTGACGCTGAACAAGGGGATCTTTCCCTCACACACACACACACACACACATGTTTGTTTTTGTGAAATGTGAGGACATTCCATAGGCGTAATGGTTTTTATACCGTACAAACCGTATTTTCTATCCCCTTACACTGCCCCTGAACCTACCCATCACACACACACACACACACACACACACACACACACACACACTGCCCCTGAACCTACCCATCACACACACACACACACTGCCCCTAAACCTACCCATCACACACACACACACACACACACACACACACACGCACACACTGCCCCTGCCCCTAAACCTACCCATCACACACACAAACACACACACACACACACACACACACACACACACACACACACACACACGCACTGCCCCTAAACCTACCCATCACACACACACACACACACACACACACACACACACTGCCCCTGCCCCTAAACCTACCCATCACACACACACACTGCCCCTGCCCCTAAACCTACCCATCACACACACACACACACACACGCACACACTGCCCCTGCCCCTAAACCTACCCATCACACACACAAACACACACACACACACACACACACACACACACACACACACACACACACACGCACTGCCCCTGCCCCTAAACCTACCCATCACACACACACACACACACACACACACACACACTGCCCCTGCCCCTAAACCTACCCATCACACACACACACTGCCCCTGCCCCTAAACCTACCCATCACACACACACACACACACACACACACTGCCCCTGCCCCTAAACCTACCCATCACACACACACACACTGTGCAGTTTACTTTCTGTGAAAAAACCTCATTCTGTGATTTATAAGCATTTTGAAAAGTGAGGACATGGGGAACGTCCTCATATTTCACCCTCTTTTTGTAATACCCACACATTTGTGTGTTCACAAAAACATGCCCACACACACACACACACACACATTTCTTTAGTGACATTGTTGATCTCGTGTCTAAAAACACAACATAACCTGAACTAGGGCTGAAACGATTCATCGAGTTACTCGATTAACTCGATTACAAAAATTCCTTGCGGCAAAAATTCTGCCTCGAAGCCTCGTTCAATCCCTCTCTCACGCGCCAGTCAGACCAAGCAGGTGCAGCAATTCTTATAAAAGGATATAAATAACATTTCTACGACATAATATGACCAAAACCCACATTAGATCGCGATTGGGAGTTATTGCAAACACTTGTTGGTGGTTTTAATTGAGTTTTGAGGAACAGCAAAGGATTAATCATATAAATTGTTTTATGTAGCTTGAGGATATTTACATCACATTTACATTTACGCATTTGGCAGACGCTTTTATCCAAAGCAACTTAAATTGCATTCAATGTACACATTTTATATTTAGCCAGTTCTTGCTTTCCCTGGGAATCGAACCCATGACCTTGGCGTTGCTAGCACCACGCTCTACTGTTTGAGCTACAGGAATATTTATAGCTCTAATGCTGCACAGGTTTATTTCATGATGTATTTTGTCAAAAGAGTTCATGTTAGTTCATAAGAGAAGTTTTGTTTTCTAGAAAGACTATTTACCCTAACCCTGTTGGGATCAAAGCGATGTGAATATGAAACCCATAATGCAGAATAAAGGCTAATAGCCTCTGAATAAAAACAAAAGAATAATCATAAAAGGCAGAGATTTGAAAGGTTGGTCCAATGAGGACAATAGAACATGAATAGAGCAATCGGCCACAGACAGAGACAATACATGACAGGAGAGCTTACAGGGGAAATACATTTTTGCATTTGCCTTTTCTAAAAACTCACATGACATGGTCTTAGAAAATGTTTCATAAAAGTCATAGTTTTAGAGATAAAATCCTCAGATCTGAAATGAAGCATGAGCAGATTTGTGACTTCGGCTTAATTGTGTTACACCACAGCCACATAATATTTTTACACATTTAAAAAATATATATATTCTTAATAGTCTTGAACTGTAAACTCTCAAGTGTTGGCTTTCTAAATATACACTATATTGCCAGAAGTATTTTTCAGCCAGTTGTTTTTCAGGGGTTAGTTCCAGTGAAAGGAACTCTTAATGCAAGACATTTTGGACAATTTCATGCTCCCAACTTTGTGGGCCCAGTTTGGGGACGGCCCCTTCCTGTCCCAGCATGACCAGTGCTCAAAGCGTCTCCATAAAGACATGGATGAGGAGTTTGGTGTGGAGGAACTGGAGTCTTTGGGATGAATTAGAGCGGAGACTGAGAGCCAGGCCTTCTCGTCCAACATCACAAATGAAGAATCCCCATAAACACACTCCTAAACCTTGAGGAAAGAAGAGCTGGAGCTGTTATGTGGCGTTCACACCGGACGCGATTCGCGCGAAGGTGGACGCTTGAACATTTTGAGTTTACTCGCTTCAATCGCGCGTGACATTCACCGCACATCAGACGTGATTCTCCTCATGGGCGGGGCTTCTGCCAGCGGCTCGTCTCGTTGAGAAATGGCTGACATGGGCTGTGTTTACACGTCTTTTTTTTGTCAAAATCTACTGTTAATGTGTGACAAAACGTAGTTTTAAGACTTTTTCAGTCGATAATGTAGTGGTTTAAAGCTCAAATGTGTGGTTTATTTATATAAAGAGAGCCTATTTGAACATGTGATCTGGTGTTGTGGGAGTTGTGAGCTCCAGTGGATCAGCGGCGCTCATTAACCCGGTGAGATCAGCCTTTCCTCAGCCAGTCCTTCTGCCGCTGGCTCTGATGTCTCTGTGGCGGCTCCAGCTATAATTCGTCTTGTAACGGCCGATCTTTGCTCTCATGGATCTATAATTTGTTCCCTGGCAAATCGTTTAGGCTGAAGGCAAAGAGAAGTTTCATTACTTTATATTTTTAGGCTATAACTGTACGTTGCAGTTGTAACGTTAGCCGACTGGCACTGACTTTGAATTTTTGACTGAATTGTTTGCTTTATTTCATGTATAGCTTGTTATACATTACTTATACTTTTGTATTATTGATCAAACATAAACTTGCATTTAACAAAAAGAGACTGGGTTGTGTTTCATGTCATTTAATGTTATCACAGTGATAATCATATTGTCTGAACCAGATATTAATATACAGATTTTCTCCTCATTGTTGTCACTACTAGAGCAAGCTCCTGATTGGTTAACGCGGCGCGAAATATCCGGCAAAGTTCAAAACGCTCAATTCGCGTCCTTCGCGCCGCCTCAATCGCGCCGCAGAATGCCATTTCGCGTCTCTGCATTGACTCAACATGTAAATCACTCGCGCGGATCGCGTCCGGTGTGAACGCACCATTAGAGCTGCAAACTCCATATTAAACCCTACGGATTGAGAATGGGATGGCATTAAAGCTCATGTGCGTGTGAAGTTTTTGGCAATATAGTGTGTGTTGTTTATGTCTATTCAGTATGACTCATGAGCAGGAACATATTTTCGGTATGTCATTTATGCCACATTTGCCCCCCAAAAAAGTCATCTTTCATTCACCTGTACTTTGTACAAAGGCATCTGCTCAATGACTGATCCGTGTATGATTATTGTGTCTCGTCAGACTGAAAGCACACCAGAGGCTTCACACTGGGAAGACGTTTAACTGTGAATCAGAGGGATGCACCAAGTACTTTACCACACTCAGTGACCTGAGGAAGCACATCCGCACACACACCGGGGAAAAACCCTTCAGGTGAGGCCATGGTCATCTGCACCTTGCCCTAGTTCAGAAGTGCTTTACAAAGTTAATAGCCAATCATATTGACAATGATCCGGTTAAATGTTTACTGCGGCTGAGAGAGGAGACAGGGATTTGCTTCCTGACAGTGGCATCACGAACATGGTGTGTTTGCGGATAGCAACAGGGTTGAGAAGGTTACTTTTAACATGATAAAAAAAATTAGGGCTGTCAAAAGATTAATCGCGATTAATCGCATCCAAAATAAAAGTTTGCGTTTACATAATATATGTGTGTGTACTCTGTTAATTATTATCTATATATAAATACACACACATTCATGTATATATTTAAGAAATATTTGCATGTATATACTGTATATACATTTATATAATCTATAATATATATAAATATAAATGTTTTATATATAAAAATACTCATTTTTTCTTAAATATGCTTCTGTGTGTATTTATATATAGATAATAATCAACAGAGTACACACACATATATTATGTAAACACAAACTTTTATTTTGGATGCGATTAATCGCGATTAATCTTTTGACAGCCCTAAAAAAAATACATGCTTTAAAATGTCATCTGTAGTGTATTTCGTTAGATTACACAATTTTTTGTAACTTAATCTAAATACTTTGGAATACTAATAAGGCATGACACACCGAACTAGGACAGAATTGCGACTTGCTTGTAGCTTGATTTTGACACTAAATATACAAATAAAAAAGGTAATTGCGACTTTTTTATCTTACAATTTTACACTTTTTTATCTTACAACAGACTTTTTTCTCAGAATGGAAAGATTTAAACTCGAAATTGTGAATTATAGTCAGAATTGTGAGATAAACAGGCGCAATTTCCTTTTTTATTTTTGTATTCAGTGGCGAAAACAAGCTACAAGCAAGTCGCAATTATGATAAAGAGTCTTTTTCCCCTTTTTTATCTCACAATTCTCAGAAAAGAAGTCAGAATTGTCAGTCGCAATTACCTAAACAAGTCACTGAACATGAAATTCAAGGGTTTGGACATTATTCAGCAGGCCAACATAAATACAACAGAACAACATACATATGAAATAAACATAGGTTTAATGTTTAATAACACTGCATATTCTTCACTGTATAAATTAAATACATATAATATAATTACATTGAGACTTAGCTCTTCTGTACAACATTAATCCTGTCACAATTACTTTGTTAAACTGAACTTTTATTTTGACGGGTTGCTGTGAAGTCCTTTGAGTTCCTGTGTGTGTGTGTGTGTGTGTGTGTTTATGATATGACGATAGATTTTGTCGAATGAAACGATGAAATGCTCATGAAGTGACTGGAGATGCAAGTCCAAGTCAAGTCTGGAGTCTTCTGTCACGAGTCCAAGTCGAGTCTCAAGTCATTTTATGTCTTACAAAAAAAAAATCTCATATTCAAAAATCCTAAGTTTTTTTTTTTTTTTTAATTTAGACCAAATAAATGACCTTTCTATCCTCTGTTTTGTTTGTAATTAGGCTTCTAAGATGTAGTGGCTACATCCAGCCTGTTACATTATAAACCATTATAACGTAAAATAAAATAAAACAATTGCCCTGGCAACAAGACGAGTAGTGATTTTCAATAGTCGCTGAATGGACACAAGATGGCGCCAGTCACGTTCGTTATACAGCGTTATTGACAACATTATCAGAAAATATCAAACCTCCGAACGTTTCTAGTTGTTTCCAGTCAATAGTGTTCATTTTGTCACCTATTTTTAATTTAGTCTTAGTCTTGTGCCAAATGTCCTTGTTAGTTTTAGTCATATTTAGTCATTCACATATCTTTTTTATCTTTAGTCTCGTCGTTTTAGTCAAAAGAAAACTCAATATATTGTGTGGCAAAATAAGTTACATCAAATATATATATAACCTGCATAATGTTTGTGCAATAAGCAATAACACCAAAGCTAACTGGTTGATTTACAGCAAAGATGCCTATAATCAGCATTAGCTTATGAGAAGATGGGCACAAATATAGATTTCGATCTTGATTCAGTGTCAGTTCATATGTATATAGCCTACTGTACACAAGGGAAAATAACTTTGCCTTTTAGCACTATTTTAAACTTTTTGGGGGTTAAATTATATTAGCTTGCATTCTTTACTATTCACTATTATTATTAACATTTCAAAATTTCACAAATAAGTAAGCAGTTATGATCTGCAATACGTTTTTGAGCAACTAGACTACATGTATATTGATTAAAGAGCCATACAGGCACCAATAATGGCGTTACAAATAAAAATGTATATTTTCCAGCCACAAAATGACTCTAATTTGTCTCTTTGCATTGGAATTCTCTATTTTAACCTTAATTACTGCACTAATTGTAAAATAAATGTTTTAAGTGGTCATTAATGGACCATAATTATTGCACAATAGTATTTAGTACCAAAAGATCTCCTCAAAATATATTATTGAACTAAAATATAGGCTATTTATTTAAAAAATAGTTAAGGTGTATGGTCACATTTGACCACCAATGAGTATGAGTGTGAGCAATTAGTAAGGAATACCTGAGGCTAAATACAATAAAAACATTAACATTATGTTGATCTCCATCACTCTCCATAATATAATGATCCTGTAAATATGGTTGATGTAATAATCAATGCACACCTGTACAGTGAAGCTGTCGTGTATCCGCTTAAGCCATTCAAAGACGATTGAAGACGAAAATGAAGAGAGATTTTATCTTAGTTTTCATTTTATGCAAAACATTTTCGTTTTTCGTCAACAATAATGCCTGTTAGTTTAGTCTTAGTCAGTGTTTTGGGACATTGGTTCAGTCTCGTCATCGTATCGTCTTCATCATGGAAGAAACGTCGTTGACGAACATATTTAGTCTCGTTTCATCTGATAAAATTAACACTACCTGTCAATAGAAAACTGTACACATGTAACATCTTTCTCGCTCTCTCTCATAGACACATTAATAGAGAGAAAAGCTGTGAAAAGATTGATAAAAGTAAAACGTAGTGCTCGGTTTAAAGGTTTTCTTCATGTTTTAACAGGCTTGCAATCTAAAAGAGCCATCCAGCTAACGCTACAGTGAACCACAGTAAAGCAGTGAGCTCAGTTAATGTCACGAACCTCTAATAACATCACGTTCCGGTGTCTTTAATTGTTTTCCACACATTGTTTGCATTTGGCCGATCTGAAATGGTAGAACATAAGGCGCGATGGATCATGTTTCATGGCACTCATGACATTAAGGAGAATACATTCAAATAAAGCCACTTATTTTTTCATTTACGATAGATGAGGATTAAAGACTTCAGTTGTTTTTAAAATTTTCACAAGTCTTTTTTTTGTCATGTCTGAAGTCTCATAAAATGCGAGTGTGTGTGTGTGTGTGTGTGTGTGTGTGTGTGTGTGTGTGTGTGTGTGTGTGTGTGTGTGTGTGTGTGTGTGTGTGTGTGTGTGTGTGTGTGTGTGTGTGTGTGTGTGTGTGTGTGTGTGTGTGTGTGTGTGTGTGTGTGGTAAATGAAACCGCGCGTCTACTTCATTCATTTACACAGAAACATGCAGTATTCATATTTATTTTCATGTCTTTTTGCGGCTTTATATTCACAGACATTAGTATATATCGTGATTTGATTTAAGTGACTGACCTACGTTTTATTTATTCATCAAAACTTTGACAAATTCCGTGACATTCGGCGTTATGCAGTAAATTCTGTGCTCTTTTTTTGATCGCCTTTTTTTGTATCATATATTTGAGTAATTATCATAAATTAGGTATCATTTAAAAGCTCACAGACTCAAAATTCATCCTGTGGAAACCGTTTCGAAATCAGACGTTGCGTTACCATGGAAACTGTACTCTAAATTCTTCTAGCAGGCTCCTCCCCCTAGTGGGCGGTGTCATGCATCGTATTTACAAAAATGTATTTTAACTACTTTATAATCTAAATCTTTTCTAATCGTGACAAGCGCATATGGTCGGAAAGGTCTGAGTCTCAAGGGTCCATATTTGGGGTCTGTTTTGTGATGGAAGTGATATTAGGACAGAAATTTACAGGAAAATGCATTTAAAAAATGTGAATGTGAATGACATCCGGTGGCTATTTGTGGTACAGCGCCTAAACAACACCTCATGGGAACTTACATTTTTGTGATATCAACTTCAAATTTGGAACACAACTTGGTTAGACATATGGCTTTGAATTTATTATAATTTTAGAGTAAAATTTTTTTTGTAAAATATATATTTGATATAGAATAAAATATATTTAGTACACTATTTTTCATTTACAGTAAATTTAAACTTCCATAACTTTTTCAGACTTTCATATTTTGAAATGCTTTCACTTCAGCAATAATCTGCAGAGTGTCTGCTTTAAAGATCAATCTTACGTCTACATTCCAAAGCATTCATGAATTACAGTTTGGATAGTGCATTTTCATGACTATTCTCAAAAAGGGGGGGGGGGGGGGGCAGTTAAGGGGTTAATCAATAGTCAGTGATTTTTTTGTTTTGTTTGTTGGTCTTCTGTTGTTTGATGAGCATTAAAGTGCAGACAGCAGCGCAGCAGACGTTACACAGCTCAGTGCCTTCACGCAGTTCATTAATATCGGTTAATTAATATCGGTTCATTAATATCAGTGCATTAATATCAGTTCATTAATATCGGTGCATTAATATCGGTTCATTAATATCGGTGCATTAATATCGGTTCATTAATATCGGTTCATTAATATCGGTGCATTAATATCAGTGCATTAATATCGGTGCCTTAATATCGGTTCATTAATATCGGTGCCTTAATATCGGTTCATTAATATCGGTGCATTAATATCGGTTCATTAATATCGGTGCATTAATATCGGTGCATTAATATCGGTGCATTAATATCGGTTAATTAAGATCGGTGAATTAATATCAGTGCATTAAAATCCATTAATATCGGTTCATTAATATCGGTGCATTAATATCGGTTCATTAATATCGGTGCATTAATATCGGTTCATTAATAGCGGTGCATTAATATCGGTGCATTATTATCGGTTCATTAATATCGGTGCATTAATATCGGTTCATTAATATCGGTGCATTAATATCGGTTCATTAATATCGGTGCATTAATATCGGTTCATTAATAGCGGTGCATTAATATCGGTGCATTATTATCGGTTCATTAATAGCGGTGCATTAATATCGGTTCATTAATATCGGTGCATTCATATCGGTGCATTAATATCGGTGCATTAATATCGGTGCATTAATATCGGTGCATTAATATCGGTTCATTAATATCGGTGCATTAATATCGGTGCATTAATATTGGTGCATTAATATCGGTTCATTAATATCGGTTCATTAATATCGGTGCATTAATATCGGTGCATTCATATCGGTGCATTAATATCGGTGCATTAATATCGGTGCATTAATATCGGTTCATTAATATCGGTTCATTAATATCGGTGCATTCATATCGGTGCATTCATATCGGTGCATTAATATCGGTGCATTAATATCGGTGCATTAATATCGGTTCATTAATATCGGTGCATTAATATCGGTTCATTAATATCGGTTCATTAATATCGGTTCATTAATATCGGTGCATTAATATCGGTGCATTCATATCGGTGCATTAATATCGGTGCATTAATATCGGTTCATTAATATCGGTGCATTAATATCGGTGCATTAATATCGGTTCATTAATATCGGTTCATTAATATCGGTTCATTAATATCGGTGCATTAATATCGGTGCATTCATATCGGTGCATTAATATCGGTGCATTAATATCGGTTCATTAATATCGGTGCATTAATATCGGTGCATTAATATCGGTGCATTCATATCGGTTCATTAATATCGGTTCATTAATATCGGTTCATTAATATCGGTGCATTAATATCGGTGCATTAATATCGGTTCATTAATATCGGTGCATTAATATCGGTTCATTAATATCGGTGCATTAATATCGGTTCATTAATATCGGTTCATTAATATCGGTGCATTAATATCGGTGCATTCATATCGGTGCATTAATATCGGTGCATTAATATCGGTTCATTAATATCGGTGCATTAATATCGGTGCATTAATATCGGTGCATTCATATCGGTTCATTAATATCGGTTCATTAATATTGGAATATCCATCGGTTTGTTATATCGGCCTTTTTCGTGCTATAGCCGATGTGTTAAGTTACTCAACCCTGATGAGCAGAGAGTGATGAACTTTATACTGTTGTGTTTGTGTCTGCAGGTGTGACCATGATGGCTGTGGTAAGGCTTTCGCTGCTAGTCATCACCTGAAGACACATGTACGGACACACACTGGTAAGACCATCAGCTTAAAACGGGCAAAAGCGAAAGCAAGGTCACTGACCTAAAAACTCCTTTAGACTCTCGATAAAGCCTATAGAGACAGAGCGACACGCCCCATAATCTGAAGGCCACGCCCACTGGGGGGGAAAACAAGCCAATGCTCTCCATTGACTTTGCATTGTGTGAGGCTGCCTCATTGTCATTTTGGACTTATGACAAAAAACAGAACAATGTCTAAAAGCGGATATGTGACAAAGTGTACAGCAAACAAGCTAAACAAAACACACAACCAAAAACACAGACGCTTTTATAAGCTATTGACCCAAAAAATTAGCGTTTAAGGACAAAAAAGTGGATACAGGCCATTGAGACACATTATATTACACTGAGAAGTGCACACACTACAGGGGAACGTCATCAGAGACAGGAAATATCATATATAAAACTGACATTTGGATATTTGACTTAACAGTGACAACATATTTACTGCACACATGAGCACACTGAGACACACTGAGTGTCAGGATCCCAAAATGTCCCCATTCTTCAGCTGAAGCGTCACGCTTTGCTGCCTTTATCCACTTTTGTCTCCTTAAACTCTCGTTTTTTGGGTCGACAGCTTATAAAAACTTATTTCTGTGTTTTTTTTAGTTTGTTTGCTGTACACTTTGTCACATATCAGCTTTTAGACATTGTTCTGTTTTTTGATATAAGTCCGAAATGACAAGGATGCCGCCTCACGCAATGCAAAGTCAATGGAGAGCGTTGGATTGTTTCCCCCCCCCCGGTGTGGGCGTGGCCTAAATACGCTGTGTCTCTTTTGCATTATATTTGATGCCCACATTTCTAAGGCCTCTAAATGATGAGCCTCTCCATTTCTCCTGCCTCTTTTTGTGTCCTAGGAGAGAAGCCGTTTTTCTGTCCGAGCGACGGCTGTGAGAAGACCTTCAGTTCCCAGTACAGCCTGAAGAGCCACATCCGGGGTCACGACAAAGGGCCATCGTTCACCGTGGGCAGCCATCCGCTGTCAGAGGTACACACTCACACACTCACTGGCTGCTTTATTACACCTACACTTTTTGACGGTGGACTTAAAGGGTTAGTTCACCCAAAAATGTAAATTGTGTCATTAATGACTGAGCCTCATGTGGTTGGACACCCGTCAGACCTCCGTTCATCTTCAGACACAAATGAAGATATTTTAGTGTAAATCTGATGCTCTGAAAGGCCTCCATTGGCTCAACTTTACACTCTCAAGACCCTTAAAAGACACTAAAGACGTCGATACAAAGTCCATCTCACTACAGCGGCTCTACAATAACTTTATGGAGACGAGAATAGTTTCTGTGCGCAAAAAAACCCTAAATAACGACTTATATAGTGATGACGATTTCAAAACACGGCCTCAAGAAGCTTCGAAGCGTTATGAATCAGTGAGTCGATTCAGCGGTTCAGAGCGTTATGAATCAGTGAGTCGAATCATGATTCGGATCGCGTGTCAAACCGCCAAACTGCTGAAATTTGGCGATTCAAACCGCTGAATCGACTCGCTGATTCATAACGCTTCGAAGCTTCTTGATGCCGTGTTTTGAAATCGTCATCACTATATAAGTCGTTATTTAGGGTTTTTTTGCGCACAAAAACTATTCGCATCGCTTCATAAAGTTATTGTAGAGCCGCTGTAGTGAGATGGACTTTGTATCGACGTCTTTAGTGTCTTTTAAGGGTCTTGAGAGTGTAAAGTTGAGCCAATGGAGGCCTTTCAGAGCATCAGATTTACACTAAAATATCTTCATTTGTGTCTGAAGATGAACGGAGGTCTGACGGGTGTCCAACCACATGAGGCTCAGTCATTAATGACACAATTTACATTTTTGGGTGAACTAACCCTTTAATTGGTCCTGTTTTACTTGTTCAACCGCAGGATGCGAATCACTCGCTGTGCCTCAGTGATTTGAGCCTCATTTCCACTGACTCTGAGCTCCAGGAGAACCATAATGTGAGTTGCGTCTTGATTTACACAGAGCTGTTTTCAGTGGAGTACGAGTGTATCTCAGCACATGTTCATGTCTCAGTCTCAGGGTCTGGATCTGAACAGCGTCACCCCCATACGAATCTTTGAGCTGATGTTCCAGAGTCCTGAGAACAGTGTCAGCCAGGACGACCCGAAAACCACAGGCAAGAACTTTTTGAGCTCGCTGTGTTCAAAGACACCCGGGTCACTTCTGTTATGCAGTTTTAAAAAATGAATGTGCTAAAGAGGACCTATTATGCCCTTGATTTTGTTTTTGGGCTCTATTAGAACAGGTTTTCATTTTGAATTTTCAAAAACACCTCATTTTCCTCATATTCTCCAGTGTTGCGGCTCCTCTCTTCCCAGTCTGTCAGTAACGCTCTGTTTAGTTCCTGTCTCTATGAAGCCCCGCCTTCTGAAAAGCACACTGTGCTCTGATTGGTCGGTTGGAGCAGGGTGCTGTGATCGGTCGAGCGATTTGAGCGTGTTTGGGAAATGCCACGCCAAGCTTAACCAGGCCCATCCTTTTATGTGTATGCCTTGGGTCGGAGTTGTTTATTTTATTATTTTTATGTATGCCAGACCTTCAGAGATTTGCTCAGACACTTAAAACATGTTCGAAACACGTTAAATCATGCAGAAACCTGCTAGCAAAATGTTAACACTGTGTTAAAACATGTTTGAAACCTGTTAACAAAATTATATCAATGTTGAAAACATGCCATCAATGTGTTAAAACATGCTATCAATGTGCTAAAACATGCTATCAATGTGTTAAAACTTGTTAAACATGCTACCAAAGTGTTAAAACATGCTATCAATGCGTTAAACCTGCTAAACCATGCTATCAATGTGCTAAAACATGTTAAACCATGCTATCAATGTGCTAAAACATGCTATCAATGTGTTAAAACTTGTTAAACATGCTACCAAAGTGTTAAAACATGCTACCAATGTGTTAAAACATGCTACCAAAGTGTTAAAACATGCCACCAACGTGCTAAAACATGCTACCAACGTGCTAAAACATGCTACCAATGTGCTTAAACATGGTACCAATATGTTAAAACATGGTACCAATATGTTAAAACATGCTACCAGTGTGCTAAAACATGCTACCAATGTGCTAAAACGTGTTAAAACATGCTATCAATGCGTTAAACATGCTAAACCATGGTATCAATGTGCTAAAACGTGTTAAACCATGCTATCAATGTGTTAAAACGTGTTAAAACATGCTACCAATGTGCTAAAACGTGCTATCAATGTGTTCAAACTTGTTAAACATGCTACCAAAGTGTTAAAACATGTTAAAACATGCTACCAATGTGCTAAAACATGCCACCAAAGTGTTAAAACATGTTAAAACATGCTACCAATGTGTTAAAACATGCTACCAAAGTGTTAAAACATGCCACCAACGTGCTAAAACATGCCATCAGTGTGCTTAAACATGGTACCAATATGCTAAAACATGGTACCAATATGCTAAAACAGGCTACCAGAGTGCTAAAATATGCTACCAATGTGCTAAAACGTGTTAAAATATGCTATCAATGCA
The DNA here is from genome assembly GCA_033150135.1 of Gobio occitaniae. Lineage (NCBI taxonomy): Eukaryota > Metazoa > Chordata > Actinopteri > Cypriniformes > Gobionidae > Gobio > Gobio occitaniae. The sequence continues at coordinate 61,683 of JARQWZ010004738.1, forward strand.
TTAAACGTGCTAAACCATGCTATCAATGTAATAAAACGTGCTACCAAAGTGTTAAAACATGCTACCAAAATGTTAAAACATGCTACCAATGTGCTAAAACATGCTACGAAAGTGTTAAAACATACCATCAACGTGCTAAAATATGCTACCAATGTGCGAAAACATGGTACCAATATGTTAAACCATGCTACCAGTATGCTAAAACATGCTACCAATGTGCTTAAACGTGTTAAAATATGCTATCAATGTGCTAAAACGTGTTAAAACATGCTATCAATGTGCTAAACATGTTAAACCATGCTACCAGTGTGCTAAAATATGCTATCAATGTGCTAAAACGTGTTAAAACATGCTATCAATGTGCTAAACATGTTAAAACATGCTATCAATGTGCTAAACGTGTTAAACCATGCTATCAATGTGCTAAAATGTGTTAAAACATGCTATCAATGTGCTGAAACATGCTACCAGTGTGTTAAAACATGCTACCAATATGCTAAACATGCTACCAATGTTGTTAAACATGTTAAAACATGCTATCAATGTGCTAAACATGCTAAACCATGCTACCAGTGTGCTAAAATATGCTATCAATGTGCTAAAGCGTGTTAAAACATGCTATCAATGTGCTAAACATGTTAAAACATGCAATCAATGTGCTAAACGTGTTAAACCATGCTATCAATGTGCTAAAACGTGTTAAAACATGCTATCAATGTGCTGAAACATGCTACCAGTGTGTTAAAACATGCTACCAATATGCTAAACATGCTACCAATGTTGTTAAACATGTTAAAACATGCTATCAATGTGCTGAAACGTATTAAAACATACCACCAATGTACTAAAACTTGATAAACCATGCTATCAATGTGTTAAAACGTGCTAAAACATGCTACCAATGTGCTAAAACGTGTTAAACCTGCTATTAATGTGCTAAAACATGTTAAAACATGCTACAGATGTGCTGAAAGGTGTGTTAAAACATGCTACCAATGTGTTATAACTTGGTAGAAACTCTTTAAAACGTTAACAGTAGTTATGTCCCGAATGACACTCTAAACACTGTGCACTTGTACTATGCACTAGTGTATGAATTTTATAAGGTTTTGTCGTCATAATCCAGATATAAGTGCACTTTTTATTTTTGGAACTGTAAAACCTGTTAGCAACATGGCAAAACATGCTATCAATGTGCTAAAACATGCTAGGAACATGATTAACAATATATGAAATCTAGGGCTGTCAAAATTAAGGCTTTAATTTTGCGATACATTTTTAAAAAATGTAACGTATTAAAAATATTTAGCACAATTAACGCAGCATCTGTTTTTTCCTGGCAACCTTTGGCTAGCGTTACATTATATGATGTGCAATTTAATAAGCTCATTTTTTTAATTGATTGACAGCACTAGTTAAAACATGTTAACAATGTGCTAAAACATTGTAACCATATGTTAAAAAATATTACCAATGTGTTAAATCCTGGTTGCGAAATGCTAAAACATGTTATCAATGTGTTAAAGTATGTGCTAAAACATATTAGAAACATGGTATCAACATGTTTCACATTAATATTGTTGAAAAATGCTAGCAATATCGATGTGTTAAAACATTAAACATGGTAACAACGTGCTGAAACATGTTAAAAACAGAAACATGTTAGCTAGCATTCTTCTGAAATGTTAATAGTATGTTAAGTTGTGTTAACAGTCGTTAAAACATGTTAGCAATGTGTTATGTATGTTATTTTAACATGTTTGCAACAATGTTATGAATTTGCCAGCAACATGTTAAAATATTCTAACGATGTGTTAAAACGTTAGGAACATGTTAGCAATATTCTGAAATGTTAACAATAAATTAAATCATGTTAGCAATTGTTAAAACATGCTGGGATCTTTCCATGTGCAAAAAAAAACATATTAGAAACATGGTATCAACATGTTTCACATTGATATTTCTTGCATGTCGAAACAATAGAAATTAGTAACTAGTAATATCAATGTGTTAAAACATTAAACACGTTAATGTGCTAAAACTTGTTAGAAACATTTTAACATGTTAAAACATGCTAGCAATGTCAAGAGTATTAAAACATACTAGGAGCATGCTAGCAATGGGATAAAGCATGCAAACACGTTAAAACATGTTAAAACATAAGCTAAAACGTGGTAGTGACATGTTAAAACATGTTAGGAACATGCTAGCACTGTTGCGAACATGTTAAAATAACACATTTTAACTCAATGTTATGAATTTGCCAGCAACATGTTAAAATATTTTAACAATGTGTTAAAACATGTTAGGAACATGTTAGCAATATTCTGAAATGTTAACAAACAATTTAATCATGTTAGCAATTGTTAAAACATGTTGGGATCATTCTAGAAACATGCAAAAACATATTAATGTGTTAAAACATGCTACCCATGTGCAAAAAACATATTAGAAACATGGTATCAACATGTTTTACATTGATATTGCTAGCCTTTTGAAACAATAGTAATTAGTAACTAGTAACATCAATGTGTTAAAACATTAAACATGTTAATGTGCTAACTGGTTAGAAACATTTTAACATGTTAAAACATGCTAAGAATGTCAGGGTATTAAAACATACTAGGAACATGCTAGCAATGGGGGAAAACATGCAAACGTGTTAAAACATGTTAAAATGTGCAAGCAAAATGTTAGCAATAAGCTAAAACATGGTAGTGACATGTTAAAACATGTTAGGAACGTTAGCAATATTCTGAAATGTTAACAATAAATTAAATCATGTTAGCAATTGTTAAAACATGCTTGGATCTTTCTAGAAACATGCAAAAACATATTAATGTGTTAAAACATGCTACCCATGTGCAAAAAACATATTAGAAACATGGTATCAATATGTTTCACATTGATATTGCTAGCATGTCGAAACAATAGAAATGAGTAACTAGTAATATCAATGTGTTAAAACATTAAACACGTTAATGTGCTAAAACTTGTTAGAAACATTTTAACATGTTAAAACATGCTAGCAATGGGATAAAACATGCAAACGCGTTAAAACGTGCAAGCAAAATGTTAGCAATAAGCTAAAACATGGTAGTGACATGTTAAAACATGTTAGTAACATGCTAGCACTGAGTTAAAATGTGTTATTTTAACATGTTTGCAACAATGTTATGAATTTGCCAGCAACATGTTAAAATATTTTAACAATGTGTTAAAACATGTTAGGAACATGTTAGCAATATTCTGAAATGTTAACAAAAAATTTAATCATGTTAGCAATTGTTAAAACATGTTGGGATCATTCTAGAAACATGCAAAAACATATTAATGTGTTAAAACATGCTACCCATGTGCAAAAACATATTAGAAACATGGTATCAACATGTTTCACATTGATATTGCTAGCATGTGGAAACAATAATAATTAGTAACTAGTAATATCAATGTGTTAAAATATTAAACATGTTAATGTGCTAACTGGTTAGAAACATTTTAAAATGTTAAAACATGCTAGCAATGTGAGAGTATTAAAACATACTAGGAACATGCTAGCAATGGGGGAAAACACATGCAAACGCGTTAAAACATGCAAGCAAAATGTTAGCAATAAGTTAAAAAATGGTACCGACATGTTAAAACATGTTAGGAAACATGCTAGCAATGTGTTAAAACATGATAGAATTGTGTTAGTGATTTTTTCACGTAATGGTGACATTTTGATGACATGATTTTAGATAATATTAGTTAGTTAATATGATTTTTAATTAATATTTTAACCAGTGTATTAATGATGGGAACATGCACTGTACTGCATAGTAGGAATGACCCTTGACCTACCCTGTCCCTCAGTCTGACGTCCCGCTTCTGTCTCTCCAGATAACCCGGCGGAGTCTTTTGGCCTGGAGTCGTCTCCTCAGTCAGCTGATTGCTCCACCCATCCCACATTCCCTCAGCCCTCTTCATCCACCTCGTCCCCATCCTGCTCCATCACAACCCCTGTGCTTGAGGCTCAGACTCCGCCCCCAACACTCCCCTCTCAGCCGGCTCCGCCTCCCGCTGCCAGCAGCTCGTTACTGACCTCCACTTTCGCCTGTGCTCCGCCCACCTCGTCACACTCACCAGAAGTGCCCGCTCCACCTACACCCTCGGCCGCCCAGCACTACGTGACATTGCCCCCCGCGGCTCCGCCAGGGCCTCCGCCCACCACGCCCAGTGTTTCCAGTGGGACGGCAGAGGTGACACACACAGTGCCTTTGGCTCCTCCTCCTCCTCCACCTCCTCCTCCTCCACCTCCTCCTACACTCACTATCGCCCCCACCCTCGGCCTGCCGCCCAGCATCGTCATGTCTGATCAGAACCTGCAGTGGATCCTCAGCAGTGCGGCCAGTGCGCAGCAGAACCCCGAACAACAGGTCCAGCCGTTAAACCTCACCTCAGCTTTACGCTTTTATCTTTGCTTTCATTAAAGCTGTTAGCAATGTGGTAAAACATGCTAGAAACGAGGTAGCAAAATGCTGAAACGTTAACATGTTAAATCCTGTTAGCAATCGTTAAAACATGTTAGCAATGTGCTAAAACATGCTAGAAACATGAAAGCAACGTGGTAGCAATATGCTGAAACGTTAACATGTTAAATCTTGCTAGCAATCGTTAAAACATGTTAGCAATGTGCTAAAACATGGTAACCACTTTGAAACATGTTGGGATCATTCTGGCAACATGTGAAAACGTAATCAATATCTTAAAACATTCTACACGTGCAAAAACATAAAAAAAACATGAAAACATGCTAGCAATATCAATGTGTTAAAACAATAAACCTGTTAGCAACATGCATAGTTAAAACATGTTAGAATGTGGCAAACATGTTAGAAACATGAAAGCAATGTGGTAAAAAATGCTAGAAACGAGGTAGAAAAATGCTGAAACGTTAACATGTTAAATATATTGCCAACAATCGTTAAAACATGTTAGCAATGTGCTAGAACATGCTAGAAACATGAAAGCTACGTGTTAAAACATGCTAGAAACGAGGTAGAAAAATGCTGAAACGTTAACATGTTAAATATATTGCTAACAATTGTTAAAACATGTTAGCAATGTGCTAAAACATGCTAGAAACATGAAAGCAACGTGGTAGCAATATGCTGAAACGTTAACATGCTAAATCTTGCTAGCAATCGTTAAAACATGTTAGCAATGTGCTAAAACATGGTAACCACTTTGAAACATGTTGGGATCATTCTGGCAACATGTGAAAACGTTATCAATATCTTAAAACATTCTACACGTGCAAAAACATATTAGAAATATGATATCGACATGTTTCACATTGCTATTGTTGAAACATGCTAGCAATATCAATGTGTTAAAACAATAAACCTGTTAGCAACATGTTAACATGTTAAAACATAACAAAAGTTAACAATGTTAAATCTGGCTAGCAATAGTTAAAACATGTTAGAATGTGGCAAAATATGTTAGAAACATGAAAGCTACGTGGTAAAACATGATAGGAACGTGGTAGAAAAATGCTGAAATGTTAACATGTTAAATATATTGCTGACAATCGTTAGAACATGTTGGCAATTTGCTAAAACATGCTAGAAACATGAAAGCAACGTGGTAGCAATATTCTGAAACGTTAACATGCTAAATCTTGCTAGCAATCGTTAAAACATGTTAGCAATGTGCTAAAACATGGTAACCACTTTAAAACATGTTGGCATCATTCTGGCAACATGTGAAAACATGTTATCCATATCTTAAAACATTCTACACGTGCAAAAACATATTAGAAATATGGTATCGACATGTTTCACATTGCTATTGTTGAAACATGCTAGCAATATCAATGTGTTAAAACAATAAACATGTTAGCAACATGTTAACATGTTAAAACATAACAGAAAAGTTAACAATGTTAAATCTGGCTAGCAATTGTTAAAACATGTTAGCAATGTGGCAAAACATGTTAGAAACATAAAAAGCAATGTGGTAAAACATGATAGGAACGTGGTAGCAATATACTGAAATGTTAACATGTTAAATCTGGCTAGCAATCGTTAAAACATGTTAGCAATGTGGCAAAACATGCTAGAAACGAGGTAGAAAAATGCTGAAACGTTAACATGTTAAATATATTGCTAACAATCGTTAAAACATGTTAGCAATGTGCTAAAACATGCTAGAAACATGAAAGCAATGTGGTAGCAATATGCTGAAACGTTAACATGTTAAATCTTGCTAGCAATCGTTAGAACATGTTAGCAATGTGCTAAAACATGGTAACCACTTTGAAACATGTTGGGATCATTCTGGCAACATGTGAAAACGTTATCAATATCTTAAAACATTCTACACGTGCAAAAACATATTAGAAATATGATATCGACATGTTTCACATTGCTATTGTTGAAACATGCTGCAATATCAATGTGTTAAAACAATAAACCTGTTAGCAACATGTTAACATGTTAAAACATAACAAAAGTTAACAATGTTAAATCTGGCTAGCAATTGTTAAAACATGTTAGAATGTGGCAAAACATGTTAGAAACATGAAAGCAATGTGGTAAAACATGATAGGAACGTGGTAACAATATACTGAAACGTTAACATGTTAAATCTGGCTAGCAATCATTAAAACATGTTAGCAATGTGGCAAAACATGCTAGAAACGAGGTAGAAAAATGCTGAAACGTTAACATGTTAAATATATTGCTAACAATCGTTAAAATATGTTAGCAATGTGCTAAAACATGCTAGAAACATGAAAGCAACGTGGTAGCAATATGCTGAAACGTTAACATGCTAAATCTTGCTAGCAATCGTTAAAACATGTTAGCAATGTGCTAAAACATGGTAACCACTTTAAAACATGTTAGGATCATTCTGGCAACATGTGAAAACATGTTATCAATATCTTAAAACATTCTACACGTGCAAAAACATATTAGAAATATGATATCGACATGTTTCACATTGCTATTGTTGAAACATGCTAGCAATATCAATGTGTTAAAACAATAAAGCTGTTAACAACATGTTAACATGTTAAAACATAACATAAAAGGTAATGATGTTAAATCTTGTTAGCAATCGTTACATAAGGATAGCAATGTGCTTAAACATGCTAGAAACATGAAAGCAACGTGGTTAAACATGGTAGAAACATGAAAGCAACGTGGTTAAACATGGTAGAAACATGAAAGCAACGTGGTTAAACATGGTAGGAATGTGGTAGCAAAATGCTGAAACGTTAACTTGTTAAATATATTGCTAACAATTGTTAAAACATGTTAGCAGTGTGCTAAAACATGCTAGAAACATGAAAGCTACGTGGTAAAACATGCTAGAAACGAGGTAGAAAAATGCTGAAACGTTAACATGTTAAATATATTGCTAACAATCGTTAAAACATGTTAGCAATGTGCTGAAACATGCTAGAAACATGAAAGCTACGTGGTAAAACATGCTAGAAACGAGGTAGAAAAATGCTGAAACGTTAACATGTTAAATATATTGCTGACAATCGTTAAAACATGTTAGCAATGTGCTAAAACATGCTAGAAACATGAAAGCTACGTGGTAAAACATGCTAGAAATGAGGTAGCAAAATGCTGAAATGTTAACATGTTAAATATATTGCTAACAATCGTAAAAAACATGTTAGCAGTGTGCTCAAACATGCTAGAAACATGAAAGCTACATGGTAAAACGTGCTAGAAACGAGGTAGAAAAATGCTGAAACGTTAACTTGTTAAATATATTGCTAACAATTGTTAAAACATGTTAGCAGTGTGCTAAAACATGCTAGAAACATGAAAGCTACGTGGTAAAACATGCTAGAAACGAGGTAGAAAAATGCTGAAACGTTAACATGTTAAATATATTGCTAACAATCGTAAAAAACATGTTAGCAGTGTGCTAAAACATGCTAGAAACATGAAAGCTACGTGGTAAAACATGCTAGAAACGAGGTAGAAAAATGCTGAAACGTTAACATGTTAAATATATTGCTGACAATCGTTAAAACATGTTAGCAATGTGCTAAAACATGCTAGAAACATGAAAGCTACGTGGTAAAACATGCTAGAAATGAGGTAGCAAAATGCTGAAACGTTAACTTGTTAAATATATTGCTAACAATCGTTAAAACATGTTAGCAATGTGCTAAAACATGCTAGAAACATGAAAGCTACGTGGTAAAACATGCTAGAAATGAGGTAGCAAAATGCTGAAACGTTAACATGTTAAATATATTGCTAACAATCGTAAAAAACATGTTAGCAGTGTGCTCAAACATGCTAGAAACATGAAAGCTACATGGTAAAACGTGCTAGAAACGAGGTAGAAAAATGCTGAAACGTTAACATGTTAAATATATTGCTAACAATCGTTAAAACATGTTAGCAATGTGCTGAAACATGCTAGAAACATGAAAGCCACGTGGTAAAACATGCTAGAAACGAGGTAGAAAAATGCTGAAACGTTAACATGTTAAATATATTGCTGACAATCGTTAAAACATGTTAGCAATGTGCTGAAACATGCAAGAAACATGAAAGCAACGTGGTTAAACATGGTAGAAACATGAAAGCAACGTGGTTAAACATGGTAGGAATGTGGTAGCAAAATGCTGAAACGTTAACTTGTTAAATATATTGCTAACAATTGTTAAAACATGTTAGCAGTGTGCTAAAACATGCTAGAAACATGAAAGCTACGTGGTAAAACATGCTAGAAACGAGGTAGAAAAATGCTGAAACGTTAACATGTTAAATATATTGCTGACAATCGTTAAAACATGTTAGCAGTGTGCTAAAACATGAAAGCAACATAATAAAACATGATAGGAACGTGGCAGCAATATGCTCAAATGTTAACAACATGTTAAATCTTGCTGGCAATCGTTAAAACATGTTAGCAATGTGCTAAAACATGAAAGCAACATAATAAAACATGATAGGAACGTGGCAGCAATATGCTCAAATGTTAACAACATGTTAAATCTTGCTGGCAATCGTTAAAACATGTTAGCAATGTGCCTAAACATGCTAGAAACATGAAAGCAACGTGGTAAAACATGCTAGGAACATGGTAGCAATATGCTGAAGTGTTAACAAGTTAAATCTTGCAAACAATCGTTAAAACATGTTAGCAATGTGCTAAAACATGCAAGAAACATGAAAGCAACATAATAAAACATAATAGGAACGTGGTAGCAATATGCTCAAATGTTAACAACATGTTAAATCTGGCTGGCAATCGTTAAAACATGTTAGCAATGTGCTAAAACATTTTAGCAATAGTTAGTAATCATCCAGTTAGTGTTTGAATTAATGGCACAAATGTATTCTTCCGAGTTTTTGACATTACTTCTGCTTTTCTTTTCAGGGTCCAAAAGTAGAGAAGGTCTTTTTTACAACAGCCATACCAGTCGGCGGACATTCAGGTATGAGTCAGTATTTGTTGTGTTATTTGCTGTTTTTGTCAGGACTGTTTCTGTTGATTTAAACGAGAGTTAAAAGCGTAATAAGAGCTATTTCAATGTTTAAACTTCATCCGTCCCTCGCACTCCGTAACAAATCAGTCCCTCGATGCCCTTTAATTATACCTTTTTCCGTCCAGAAAGCTTATATAATTTCGTTTTTAGAATTTCTTTTCTATTATTTATTTATTTTATTTTTTGGGGGAGATTTGTTTATTATTTTATTTACCTATAAAAAAAATAGAATTTATCACTAGAATTTAGGATTTTTTACTAGAATTTATGCACATTCTTTCAATTAAAAATAACTCAATTTCATGCATATCATCCGTAACGTTTTTTGGTTAAAAATGAACTTCTGCTGATATAAGCCAGTCCGGTCAAACGTCACTTGTTGGAGTGTCGGTATCTTCAATGTCCTGAGGGAGCTTTAACAGCATCAGTTGTGTAAAACTTAGTTTATAATCACAATACAGTCACTTAAATAGTCAGCATTCATTTAGTCACTCGTATAAGACGGCAGAAAAAGACGCGTCCCTCAGTGTTCCTCCTCAGTGAAATTCAATTTGACCGTCAGTTTTCACACTTTCGTATGAAGAAAGTGCCAACACACTGTAAATGCAAGATTTATTGTGCACTTTAGTGAGATTCATTGCAAAAAACACTGGAGTTTTCACGAGTGTGTCGACATCAGAGCGCTTGACTGACCGCTTCAGTGATTTCTGAAGAGAGAACGCGGCGCTGCTCTCTGTGTAACACATTCACAAGGAAAGAACTATCCTTTCCTATAGCTGACTCAAATGCTTAGTCATTATGCGGCTCATTATGCGGTTCTTTTGTCCTCTCAGCTGTGAATCACAGCATTATTCATGATTGTTCACATATGGGCGATTAAAGGGTTAGTTCACCCAAAAATGAAAATTGTGTCATTAATGACTGAGCCTCATGTGGTTGGACACCCGTCAGACCTCCGTTCATCTTCAGACACAAATGAAGATATTTTAGTGTAAATCTGATGCTCTGAAAGGCCTCCATTGGCTCAACTTTACACTCTCAAGACCCTTAAAAGACACTAAAGACGTCGATACAAAGTCCATCTCACTACAGCGGCTCTACAATAACTTTATGAATCGGCGAGAATAGTTTTTGTGCGCAAAAAAACCCTAAATAACGACTTATATAGTGATGACGATTTCAAAACACGGCATCATGAAGCTTCGAAGCGTTATGAATCAGTGAGTCGATTCAGTGGTTCAGAGCGTTATGAATCAGTGAGTCGATTCAGTGGTTCAGAGCGTTATGAATCAGTGAGTCGATTCAGCGGTTCAGAGCGGTTCAGAGCGTTATGAATCTGTGAATCGATTCAGCGGTTTGGATCGCCAAATTTCAGCAGTTTGGCGGTTTGACACGTGATCCGAATCATGAATCGACTCACTGATTCATAACGTTCTGAACCGCTGAATCGACTCACTGATTCATAATGCTCTGAACCGCTGAATCGAATCACTGATTCATAACGCTCTGAACCACTGAATCGACTCACTGATTCATAATGCTCTGAACCGCTGAATCGACTCACTGATTCATAACGCTCTGAACTGCTGAATCGACTCGCTGATTCATAATGCTCTGAACCGCTGAATCGACTCACTGATTCATAACACTCTGAACCACTGAATCGACTCACTGATTCATAACGCTCTGAACCACTGAATCGACTCACTGATTTATAACGCTCTGAACCGCTGAATCGACTCACTGATTCATAACACTCTGAACCGCTGAATCGACTCACTGATTCATAACGCTTCGAAGCTTCCTGATGCTGTGTTTTGAAATCGTCATCACTATAGAAGTCGTTATTTAGGGTTTTTTTGTGCACAAAAACTACACTCGCCGATTCATAAAGTTATTGTAGAGCCACTGTAGTGAGATTAAGGGAATTATTCAAAAATCAAAATTAAGGGAGTTTTTGCTTAAAATAAGCAAAATAATCTGCCAATGGGATAAACAAAATAATCTTGTTTTCTGTTTGAATTAAGATTATTTTGCTTATCCCATTGGCAGATTATTTTGCTTTTTTAAGCAAAAACTCCCTTAATTTTTAGTTATTTTCCCCCAAAACAAGACAACTTTTGCTTGTCTAGTAAATGCTTCTTAATGTAAGATTTTTTAGATATTTGGACTGAAAACAAGACAAAAATACCACGTATGAAAAGCATTTTTTGCAGTGTTCTGCTGGACTCACTGAATCACGACTCACTGAACCACGACTCACTGAATCACAACTCACTGAACCACGACTCACTGAATCACAACTCACTGAACCACGACTCACTGAATCACAACTCACTGAACCACGACTCACTGAATCACAACTCACTGAACAACGACTCACTGAACCACGACTCACTGAACCACGACTCACTGAACAACGACTCACCGAACCACGACTCACCGAACCACGACTCACCGAACCACGACTCACCGAACCACGACTCACCGAACCACGACTCACCGAACCACGACTCACCGATCCACGACTCACCGAACCACGACTCACCAAACCACGACTCACCGATCCACGACTCACCGAACCACGACTCACTGAACCACGACTCACTGAACCACGACTCACCGAACCACGACTCACCGAACCACGACTCACTGAACCACGACTCACCGATCCACGACTCACCGAACCACGACTCACCGAACCACGACTCACCGAACCACGACTCACCGAACCACGACTCACCGATCCACGACTCACCGAACCACGACTCACCGAACCACGACTCACCGATCCACGACTCACCGAACCACGACTCACCGAACCACGACTCACCGAACCACGACTCACCGATCCACGACTCACCGAACCACGACTCACCGAACCACGACTCACCGAACCACGACTCACCGAACCACGACTCACCGAACCACGACTCACCGAACCAAGACTCACTCAACCACGACTCACCTAACCACGACTCACCTAACCACGACTCACCGAACCAAGACTCACTGAACCACAACTCACTCAACCACGACTCACCGAACCACGACTCACCGAACCAAGACTCACTGAACCACGACTCACTCAACCACGACTCACCGAATCACGACTCACCGAACCACGACTCACCGAACCACGACTCACCGAACCACGACTCACCGAACCACGACTCACCGAACCACGACTCACCTGAACCACGACTCACCGAACCACGACTCACCGAACCACGACTCACCGAACCACGAGTCACCGAACCACGACTCACCGAACCACGACTCACCGAACCACGACTCACCGAACCACGACTCACCGAACCACGACTCACCGAACCACGACTCACCGAACCACGACTCACCGAACCACGACTCACCGAACCACGACTCACCGAACCACGACTCACCTAACCACGACTCACCGAACCACGACTCACGGAACCACGACTCACCGAACCACGACTCACCGAGCCACGACTCACCGAACCACGACTCACCGAACCACGACTCACCGAACCACGACTCACCGAACCACGACTCACCGAACCACGACTCACCGAACCACGACTCACCGAACCACGACTCACCGAACCACGACTCACTGAACCACGACTCACTGAACCACGACTCACTGAACAACGACTCACTGAACAACGACTCACCTAACCACGACTCACCGAACCACGACTCACCGAGCCACGACTCACCGAACCACGACTCACCGAACCACGACTCACCTAACCACGACTCACCGAACCACGACTCACCGAACCACGACTCACCGAACCACGACTCACCGAACCACGACTCACCGAACCACGACTCACTGAACCACGACTCACTGAACCACGACTCACCGAACAACGACTCACCGAACCACGACTCACTGAACCACGACTCACTGAACAACGACTCACCGAACCACGACTCACTGAGCCACGACTCACCGAACCACGACTCACCGATCCACGACTCACTGAACCACGACTCACCGAACCACGACTCACTGAACCACGACTCACTGAACCACGACTCACCGAACCACGACTCACCGATCCACGACTCACTGAACCACGACTCACGGAACCACGACTCACCGAACCACGACTCACCGAACCACGACTCACCGATCCACGACTCACTGAACCACGACTCACCGAACCACGACTCACTGAACCACGACTCACTGAACCACGACTCACCGAACCACGACTCACCGAACCACGACTCACCGAACCACGACTCACCGATCCACGACTCACTGAACCACGACTCACTGAACCACGACTCACCGATCCACGACTCACCGAACCACGACTCACCGAACCACGACTCACCGATCCACGACTCACCGAACCACGACTCACCGAACCACAACTCACCGATCCACGACTCACCGAACCACGACTCACTGAGCCACGACTCACCGAACCACGACTCACTGAACCACGACTCACTGAACCACGACTCACTGAACCACGACTCACTGAACCACGACTCACCGAACCACGACTCACCGATCCACGACTCACCGAACCACGACTCACCGAACCACGACTCACCGAACCACGACTCACCGAACCACGACTCACCGAACCACGACTCACCGAACCACGACTCACTGAACCACGACTCACTGAACCACGACTCACTGAACCACGACTCACCGATCCACGACTCACCGAACCACGACTCACCGAACCACGACTCACCGATCCACGACTCACCGAACCACGACTCACCGAACCACGACTCACCGATCCACGACTCACCGAACCACGACTCACCGAGCCACGACTCACCGAACCACGACTCACTGAACCACGACTCACTGAACCACGACTCACTGAACCACGACTCACCGAACCACGACTCACCGAACCACGACTCACCGATCCACGACTCACCGAACCACGACTCACCGAACCACGACTCACTGAACCACGACTCACCGAACCACGACTCACCGAACAACGACTCACCGAACCACGACTCATTGAGCCACGACTCACTGAACCACGACTCACTGAACAACGACTCACCGAACCACGACTCACTGAGCCACGACTCACCGAACCACGACTCACCGATCCACGACTCACTGAACCACGACTCACCGAACCACGACTCACTGAACCACGACTCACGGAACCACGACTCACCGAACCACGACTCACCGATCCACGACTCACTGAACCACGACTCACGGAACCACGACTCACCGAACCACGACTCACCGAACCACGACTCACCTGAACCACGACTCACCTGAACCACGACTCACTGAGCCACGACTCACTGAGCCACGACTCACCTGAACCACGACTCACCTGAGCCACGACTCACTGAGCCACGACTCACTGAGCCACGACTCACCTGAACCACGACTCACTGAACCACGACTCACGGCTGTTTGTGTTTCAGGGTCGGCAGTGCAGCAGATCGGCCTGAGTCTGCCGGTGATCATCATAAAGCAGGAGGAGTCGTGCCAGTGCCAGTGCGCCTGCAGAGACTCAGCGAAAGAGAAGAGCACTGCCTCCTCTCTGGAGAAGCCCAAGCCCACATCTCCACCTCCTCCAGCTCCTCCACCTCCTCCATCTCTCCCCGAGGAGCCGTCTGAACCCCAGCCCGACACCCCATCCGCTCCCGTGACCCCTGACCCCCCCGCACACGGCCTGGCCGGCATGGATGTGTCGGACCTGCTCAGCCCGGAGACCACAGCCAACATCGAGGCTCTCCTGGCGGACGAGTTCTCCAGCGCCGCCCCCTAGTGGCCCCGCGGGGCATCTGTACCGTGTACAGCCCCGCCCCCTCAGGCCCTCCGGAGGGGCTCCGGGACCCGGGCCAGGGGGATCTGCTGCACTTTGAAGGGGCGGAGCCGTGAGTTTCGGTAGCGTTTTAAAACCCGCTGAGTTATTTCTAGGGCTGTCAAAAGATTAATCGCGATTAATCGCATCCAAAATAAAAGTTGTGTTTACATAATATATGTGTGTGTACTGTGTTAATTATTATTTATATATAAATACACACACATTCATGTATATATTCAAGAAATATTTGCATGTATATACATTTATATAATCTATAATATATATAAATATAAATGTTTTATATATAAAAATAATATTTTCTTCTTAAATATATACATGCTTGTGTGTGTATTTATATAAATAATAATTAACAGAGTACACACACATATATTATGTAAACACAACTTTTATTTTGGATGTGATTAATCGCGATTAATCTTTTGACAGCTCTAGTTATTTCACTTTGACATTTGCTTCTAGAGATTGGAGTTTAAACT